>VYZT01023115.1:286-57347 GCA_013400735.1 Pomatostomus ruficeps | reverse complement strand
TATTGCAGCTAGCCTGGCTTGTGGCGAGGTGTGGTTGGGATGAACAAAGACAGAAATTACATCTCCTTGGCATGCCCTGGCTTCTTCAAGTAGCACAGAAAGATGGGTAGGCATGAGGCTCTGATTGCTCAGCAAATGTCCCAGCTCAAGTAATGATTCAGGGATGTGGACAAGCAGGTGGTGCTGTCCATTCCACTGATACACTTTCTGTCATCATTCAGAGCAGCAGCCTGGGAGACAATTTGATTTAGACTAACAGACTTATTTGTGCTGTCATCTGTTAAAGTCAGCATTGATCTAGTCCTCCTACCACTTTCTCCATCACTCACTGTTGCAGCTTCCTTGCCAGGAGAGTCAGTGCCAGGTGCCAAAATTAAGCCATAGCCTACAGACTGCTTGGACCATTGAGGAAGCAGAATGCACTTGCATGTTTCTCACCAAGTTAATACAACAGTATGAATTCTCAAAGTGGAGTGCTCACACTCAGTTAAATGGCTCTCTTCTAGGAGTTTCAGTTATATATTGGAAAGGTAGTAAATCTAGTACTAAAGCATTTTTTCTGAAAGGTAAAATGTTAGCAGCCATGTTCATTGGTCCAGTAACACACATTTTGTTCACCTGAAGTATTCCCTATAATTATTTTTCGTACTTTAAATCTGATATAGTTGTAGTAATCAGAAATATCTGCCCACATTATTTGATGACACTTGTGGATAGTTTTGTTGCTGCACAGATCTTTCAGTGACTGAGTTGATACCAACATTAGACTAAATTTTGAAAATTGTTCACAATTCTAATTCCTCTGCCTAACATACTTTTTTCTTTCTCCCTGCTGCAGGATTCATCACTGCTTCTCCAGTCTACTCACAATGTGACTGTGAATGCTCGCAATTCAAATGGGGAAGTCACAGGCAGATTAAATGTGGGTAAGTTGGAGTGATTATTCCTTGTCCACTGCTTTGGAGACATTGTCATGAATGTTTGTATAGAGATTTGAGAATATAAAGGACTCAACAGGTGCTTTATTACTGTTATAGTCATATTTGAATAGTCCACCTGCCCCTCGGTAAGTAGCAGCAGTATATTTTCAATTTCTCAGTTAAGCATTAATTCTTTTAAGTATTTGAAGCACTTCTTTATTGCAGAGGTATGGAAGAAAGGTCTCTGCAAAAGTTACCCTTTTTCCTTATGTAAATATCTGTTGGTAGTTACAAATCAGTTTCCGAGAAAATGCAACAAGAGAACATGGCTAGAGTCTGTCTTTATTTCCTAGCATTCCAGAGACTAATACATTTAAGTAGACATCTCAAAAATATTAAAGTTCAAAACTCAGGCATTTATATCTTCTACTATCTATAGTAGCAGTAAAATACATTGGTTTACTCAGTGAAATCAATAGATTTAGACAGCAAAAATAAGCAGACCTTACTCTTTAGATCATATTTTTTAAGGCAAGAATGGCAACAATATGTGTGAGCTATGACAGGATTTTTCTTAGCTTTGTTACTATTTTTCAACCTTAATTTGACTTTGGAGAAATATGTAACACTTTATTAACTCATTTTTTACAGAATCCTCAGTCAGCAAAGGATAAATTCCTGCTTATTTAACTTCATACTAACCTTACGTGTTGAAGTAGTTTACTAAATTAGGGACCCAGATGAGCATTGATTCCATGCAGTTGAGACTATGTAACTTCTGTCACAACTCCTGTTTGAAGAATTACCATTTCAATTCATATAACGTTTTTCAAGCTTCACTCTTTTCAAACCAACTGTTTTCAAACAAAAGGGAAAAAAAATGAAAATGTATAAGGGAGCCTCTTATTCCCCTTGAAAATGTATAATTATACAATTAATCACAATTCATTCAGCCTTTAAATGTCTTCAAATTCCCTTTTTTAAATTCAGTTGATCATAAAGATCTGAATGACTTGTTTCAAGAAAATGCCCCTAAATATTTATCAAAACCTGACAGTAGCATTCATATCTCATTTTGATCATAATCAAGAGTATGAAATGTACAGTTTCATATTATTAGTGAAGTTATTAAATCAGTTTGCATCAATTAACAATTCAGTGACCATATGACCAAATACAAACACATCCCTGGTTAAAATTTCTATGACATGATACTTATGCTGATGATTTCTGTCTGCTGAGTAGTTTGTGGTGGCCCATCGTGGGACCACATGGTACCAGCTCTGAAGTCATGGGCCAATCCTGTCTGCTGAACTCAATTCAGTCACTGTATTTTAATATACTCACAGTACACTTAGGAGACCTTGTCCCAGTGCAAATAAGTCAAACTGGAAACATGAGATGCCTTTGGCAGGTGGAAGGCAAATTATCGCTTATCTGGCGACATTTCTCCATGAACAGTTAAGAAACTTTGCTGGGGAAAGAAATGTCAGCACTTCAGAGTGGTATAGATCAGCTGGGCATTTAGACTTCAGCACCTGCAATGTAACTGAGGCCCATAAATGAGCAGTCTGAGATATTCACACATCTTTCCTGTTAACAAAGAGAACCTCAGTGCTGGAAACAGTGAATTTTACTGAAAGAAACCAGCAGCGACTGGGTTGACAGTCTGTTAAAGTAAATACACAGCTTGACATTTTTAGCCATTGTCCTTAGACAGTCATAAAATGCATGCATGTAACATGATGGTCCTTTATAAGGAGTGTGGCAAATAGGTGTGTGGCTTGTTTACTTTATTTGCACAAGCCTTTGCTAAAGAGTTAATATCTTCCACAACTACCAACATGCCGGAATTACATCTTAAAACTCTAGTCATCTCATAAATAGGACTAACTGGAATTGTGAAGGGGCTGTATAGATAAGTTTGAGATTGTTCCAACGATGACAATATAATATAGCATCTCTCACAGGATTACAAGAAAAATACCTTTTAACTCATGGAAATTGTGATTCAAATGATCTGTTAAAATAATTTAGTAAGTTACTAAGAATGATTTAAATACCCAGTCTTCAACAGAAGTAATTCACCAGAGAGATGTGAAACAAATCTTTACTTGAGGAGTTTCTGTGAAATACCCCATATGAAGGTAACAGGCACATATTATGTGTTCCCTCATGAATCACAGATATAGTAAAAAGACATAAAATGTGAGCAACTTCCAACATAATCACTCTTGCTTTAAAACTTCTACTTGCTTCTCAGTTGATCTGTATGAAATAGCTCTCACTGGAGTTGTCTGGACATTGTAGTTTTTAAAACAAAATTCTGTAGATGTTTGGTTTTGTACCATGATCCATAATTACACTGTTTTCAGAAGTCTCACTAAATGCAAATACTTTAAAAACTGCTTACCAAGAAAAGAATGCTTTCCAAAAAATAGGGATCATAATTAAAAAAGAAATTAAGAAAGTTGTGGGGAGAGCTCCTTATAGGCAAGGGAAGGATGTCTACAGAACAGATGGTAACTTTTCATTAGAATAGTTCCTCTCTTTAAAATCATTAATAAGATTCAGGTGTCATTGTTAATGGCTTATCAACTTTCAAAACTGAAATATCTAGAACTTTCTTTGGTAATCCAGAAAAGCTGCTAAGTATCATCTCCAAGATTCCTGTTCTTAGCCACTTCAAAGCCTTATTCAGTCCTAGAATAAAAGAGCAATGCAGCAATTTTGATTTATATCCTGAGCAATAATAAATCAATTTAGTGCAAAAAAACTTGTCAAACTTTTTCAGTAATGAGTGATGATAAATGTATTATGTATAAAAGAAACATGTAGACTATACAGTCAGTTATCAAATACTTAAGAGCAACAGTGGTATCAAACAGTAAATTATGTTTACCTAAGTAAACATAGGCTTCTGTACAGCAGATGAAAATAATACAGTCAGCTTTTATAGTTGTGTTCGGTCCTGGATAATAAGAAAGTAAATGAAGAGTGGCATATTTTCAACTGTCACTACTGAAAAGTAGGACCAGCTTTTTAAGATACCTGTCTTTCTATGATCACGCAAGGAGGCTTTAACCTACAGAAGACCCTAAATTCTCCTTGTAATGTGTCTTTTTCTGGAGAAAATAAAAAAAAAAAATTAAAACCTTTTTTTAAAAAGAGAAAAGGAAGTTTACAAAGTCATGAAAGGTCTGTGAGAACAGATTCCGGTAGAATGGATTACTGATCTTCATCCTAGTTCAATTATTTACACCAAGGAATAGTAACACCAGTAGCTTCAGGTCAGGGGTTCAGTTTAAAGTGTTAAAAGCTTGAAGGAATTTATTTAGATAGCTGGATTATGAAGCTGTTCTGCATTGTTAAGCATGAAATCAGCTTCATTCAGGAAGCATGGGAATATGGTGAAAGTCAAAATGGTTTATGCAGTGTGAAAACAGAATTACAGTCAAAATTCTGCTTAGAGACTGTTTTCATGTCTTTAACATTAGTCTGAACAACTGTTACAATAGAGTATTTGTGCTACCCCATCCTGCTTTTTTCAGACTGGAACAACATTCTGAGGAAACAGATCAATGTCAGTACCTCATATACTGTTTTAGCAGAAATAATTGCCATTTAGAAAACTACTGCTTTCCAAAGTCAAATCATGTACTGTTTTCTTGTCAGCATTTTAATATTTCATTTTCAAGTGATGGTGTTTTTTCATCAGAGGCAAGTAAACAGTGCTAAGGAAGCGTGATGACTCTGAGAAGGGTTTGATCTTGTTTTCACAAGGAAAACCCTGAAAGCAGTTTCGTAAACTTAATGACATTGTAAAATCATTTAGCTTTTCCTTCTTTATTTTTCCCAGAAGTCATTAATTGAAAACCCCATTTTTGTTCAATAAGTTCTTTCTTATCTTTAAGATAAAAGGGAGAACATATTTCTTGAAGATCTTTGCAAGAAGATGGTTATTTGCACAACTTTAACTGCTGTCCAGCTGGGTTATAAGAAGGAAAGATACAACATAAGAGCAATTAATAGAAAGACAAATCTGAAAATTCATAGAAGTATTTCTAAGGTGATTAGGTCTTCCCATGATCAAGAATTTACAGTATTTATTCCAAGTGGATTAAAGTAGGGATGTTTACTTCCTAAAGTATAAAAATTTTAGCTATCAGTTAATCTGATCATATCAAGACATACATGCTAGTTTTATTTAAAAGTAAAATTTGGTTAGATAGGCAAGATTTAGAGAATGACAGGTGGCTGCTATAACATCCTACAACTTTTTAACCAATTCTCTTTTTTAAGAGAATATGCATTAAATGCATATACTTTTTGTCTTTTGTGAGATCATTGTGTATTTAAATGTATATCATGTTGAAAATAAAACAAGTAGCAGAAAACAGTAAGAAATATTCAAGATACATTTAAATGAAAGCTAGTTAAGCATATCAAGCTGCAGTTCAATATTTAGCCTCAAATGAAAAGTATTGTCGTCTGAAAAAAAATACCATTGCACCATGTAGAGTAAGATGCTTACCATAGCAAGATATGCACATCCTGTCCCCAAATATGATAATCTTTATGAAGAAATACTGGCTGACTTAAGCTAGAGTTGAAACATTCTCTAGGAGTGAATCAGATAGTTATTGTGAGGGTGGAGAGGCACTGGAACAGGGTGCCCAGAGAGACTGTAGCTGCTCCATCCCTGGAAATGTTCTAGACCAGGCAGAAAGAAACTTTGAGAAACCTGGTCTAGTGGAGGGTGCCCCTGCCCATTTCAGAGGGTTGAAACTGGACTTTCTTTAATGTCCCTTCCAACATAAACCATTCTGTAATTCTATGAAAATGTATATTGGCAACTGCAACTTGTTAAATACGACAGAATCACATTAAGGGGAAATTTAACCTGGCCCAGAGGATTTGAATCCTATGCTGTCACTTTTCTTCTCACTGAGTCTAGAAGAAAACATAAGTCTACAGAGTTTGGATCTGAAAAAAAACCACTAATGTTTGGGAAATAATTTTTTATTTGGAAAATCAGCAGTTGGTGGATACCTGTCTCTCATCAGAGAGCAGTTACTCATCTGAGTAGCTTCCTTATTTCTTTATTCCCATGGGACAAAATAATTCAAAATAAGTAAAAAAAGGGGAATTATCAAAGATTTTATACCTTTCTCAGCTTTCACAGGTTCAGCGAATTTGCAATCCCAAACATATTTTGGTTCCTATAGTACAGTAATCATTAACATGAGTAATTGGATGATAATTACAAAGTAATAGTTACTGCTAAAGGTGAAGATAGCTCCTGCACCAAAAAGAATTGAATTTTTGGCGTTGGTTAATGCTGGATGAATTTGTAAAGGTTAGCTTAAAGTAGCTGAAATTTATTGTGACTATAATCCAAGATAGAATTTGGGTAATGGAGTACATCTAAAATCCTAGTCACTTCAAATGCAACAGTACTTTCGAACACTGATGCCCAAAAGCGGAGCCTACACACCCCTATCTTTGTGCAGCAGGTCTACAGAAGACACCCCCAGTCCTGATGGACTGCTGGAACATGTACCTGCAGTGTACCCTGTGGCAGTGAGTACTAGCAGCATGCTGGGCTGCATCATCCCACGCCTGGGAGGCTGCAGCTGGAATGCTATGGATCCCTCTCCAGTATGGCAGAGCTGTGAGCCAGCGGAGGAGGTGCCCACAGGGAACTGTTCAGATGGTCAGGGTGTGGAAGCCCATGAAGTATAAGAGCCTGAAGAGGTTCTGTTTGTTTAACCTGCAAGAAAAGAAAGCTTAAGGAGAGCTTCTAACTGACACCTGATACCAGGAGGGCTACAGACAAAATAAATCATAGAATCATTAAGGTTGAAAAAGGCTGCAAGGTCAAGTCCAACCTCTGGCCAAATACCACCATGCCAACTGAAGCATATCACAAAGTACCACATCCGCTCATTTTTTTAATACTTCCTCACCCACTTCCCTGGGTAGCGTGTTCCAATGCTAAATCACTCTTTCAGTGAAGAAATTTTTCCTCATATCAAATCTGAACCTCCCTTGGTGCAACTTGAGGCCATTTCCCCTTGTCCTGTCACTAGCATGAATCCAGACTCTGGGTGCATAACAAGAGGGCAAAAGGCAGTGGTCAAGGGTAGCAAAGAGGCAAAATGCAACTGGATAGAAGGGGCAGGGGAGAATTATCACTGTTAGAATGGTTAACCATGGGAACAGATTGCTCAGGGAGGCTCTTACATCCCCTTCCTCAGAATTATTAAAATTTCACCTGGACAAGACCCTGAGCACCTTTATCGAACTTCCAACCAAGCTGACCCTGATGTGGTTAGGAGGTAGGACTTCCAGAGGTGACCTCTGGCTTGCATTCTTCTGTAATTCCATCTTTCCCAGTCTTCAGCTGACATGCTGTAAGGGCTCACATTGCTTACAGACCCCGTGTCATACTTTCTGGTTGATACAGAAGTCCTAGATACTCTAGCACATCTGAAGCAAGCTGGAGGCTGGGCACGGAACACAAAAGAATGTTTTACGGTACTAGACAGCGATGCTGTGAATTGAGTCATGTCCCATCTGTTCAGCTGATCCTCTCACACTCTCACTCCTCTGCCCAGATCCAGTAGGTATGCTTAATATACTGCTGAAACAGTGCAGGAGTTGATCTTATGAACATACACTCATGGCTTTCTTTTTTTTAAAAAAAAAAAAGAGAAAAAGGGGAAGAAGGATATCCATTATACAGACGATAAACTAATTGAAGTATCCACTTAGGAATGAGAGACTCAGATCAGATATCCTCTCTGCATACAGGGTTTCCAATTATCATACCTCATCTCCTTTAGTATTTTCCTTTTCACCTTCTCTGTCTGAGGGGTGTGTTTCACCTTTTCCTGTTGAAGTTATTAATCATGCAACAAAATCTGGATTCATTAAGCCTGTGAGAAAAGGTGACCAATTTTTTAAGATCTCTAGACTTGTGTTCAATCACAGGTAACAACAAAGTATAAACAGTGGTGACAGTAAGGCACTCTGAGCTGAAAGGACATCATTGTTTCATCCATTGCATAAAAGAAGAACTGAGAGAAAAAGAGGAAACTGGAGCAGCAAGTGTTCTGTTAACGTATTAGAGTTGTTTTTCAAAGTTACGAGAGATGTGTGATATGGACATAAAATGTGTATATGCAACATGCCGCATATTCTCTGTAATAATGCCTTTGCTCTAATGAAATACCATACCATTCTATATGAAAATATGACTAATTTTATGTTTCTGAAAGTAATGACTTTACGTTTATTGGTATTGTATTCTATCACTCATGGAATGAGAACTGTGTCTGTAGGAGTATTACATTTTTAATACACTTTTAATGAGATCTTATTTTAAGTAAGGTGCTTTAGTTTAGTAAAAATTAACTAAAAAAGGAAATTGCATAGGAATACCCCAAAGCACTCAGGATTTTGGTTTATACTCAACACTTCAATGATTCTAGATGGTAGGAGAAAAGCAAAGCATAGAGTAGCTGACAGCCATAGGTTAATTGGAAGTGATGGGTAAAGAAATAAAATATATGAAATTACTTAATGATGGAAGTAAATCCATTGTTGGAAAGCCTTTTCTTCTGAAAGATCTAAAGACACACTAAAAATGCTTAGTGTTTGAGAGAACTAACTTTTTTAAGAGTAGGCCTGTTGGTAACATATAGGCAGACTCTTCAGATTTCTGACTCCCCAGATTTCGTTGGCATTAAGTGTTTGTGGATATTTATTTTATGGCAGGCCCTGTTTTTGATAGAAGATCCTTTGCTGTCTGGTACATCTATATTTGTGTTGGCCTGGAAGTCAAAGGTGGGGTAGCAGTAGAAGGTAGTTTATTAAAATGCTTTTCAACTGAAATGGAGTCACTAAACAAAAGACCTTCCTTCCCTGGAAAATCTCTAGAGAAGTAAAGAATGAGAAGGACAAATGGAAAGGAAGACTGTTTAGCAGGGTGTCAGTTCTTTTTGGAAAAAAAAAGTTTATCATTTACAGCAGCATCCTCAGTGTTAAGAGGTATGTGATGTGAAGATCGCTTACCAGGTCCACTTCAGGGCTGCACATTAAAGGAGGAAAAGTACAGAAACAGTGGGCAATAATCAGTCTGATTAGCAAGAATAACCCATTGACCTGGAAATTCATGTGTCACATCTGGCAGCAAGCAGAAAACAAATACTTTCTATAATCTGCATTCAGTCAGGTTGCATTTTTAATTGTAGGATTTTATCAGCAAATGTGATTATATAGTATTAGTTGACTTACATGTAGTTAATATACTAGGGTGGTAAACAAAATGCATTTAGGCATTAGGAGATAAAACTTTCAGATATTGAGTTTGGCTGCTGTTTATGAGTTTAAAATGAATCTCACTGGGATTACAATACAATTAGTGTTATTGCAATATAGCTAGTTTATGTGTATTGTGGAATACAATTAAGAGAAATTAATGGCTACTTTTCATTACATAAACTTATTCCCATTATGTAAAAGCCTATTATTCCTCATTCTATCCTGAGACATCTCATCTCTAGCATGAATAAAGCATATGCTTGAATTTTTTTTTACTGTAGCATTATAAATTATTACCCATACCATTCTCTGATAATGAAGATTATCTATAGGACAATCCTTGTCCCACATTACTGGGGCACTTGTGTTAAGAAAACTGTGGACCTAAGGATTCTTGTTAAAGATTTATTCAACTGTGCAAGGTCCAGGATCAAACAATCTGGATGCAAATCCAGCATGGGCAAGGCCGTGAGTTGTAACTTCAAAGAGAGACAAGTTAAAGTGCCTTTGGAAAGTATAAAATATTCAGTGAGTGCTCTCACAGTGCTTGCAGAGTTTTTCTTTAATTAAGCTAACTTTAAATATCATGGGATTGGATGAATGGGAAGGATGAGGGACCAGCCCCTGCAGCACCAGTGAAGTTGATAACACCCTGTTTACTCAGGCCTTAGATTTGTTTGAATACACAAGGATCTAGCTACACTGCATAAATGGCCAGTTTCATTATTGCTGCTGGGCACAAACAGGAACAATCAATCACTGAACCATAAAATGGCCCAGGTTCGAAGGGACCTTAAATAAAACCTTAACCAATATTTTCTAAGAAACCGTTGACTGGGATCCATCCTTGCCTCACCCAGTACTGTCTCTTTTGCTGTAAAAAATTTTTTAAAAAATACTGTTTAAGGCCTTTTCTCTTGATTAAGGTATTTTCTGATCTCACTTTTTGCAACATTTTTCTCAGAAATAAAGATGTGGGCTTTGGAATAGCTTTAGAGAAGAGCCAAATTGGGGTCCATAAGGCTGTGCTTGGGTGCACATGTGCAACAGAGCATAACATAATGCAGAGCTCAGCCCTCTGTCCTGACCGTTTTCAGGTAGAATCAGTATTGGGTTTTATGCCTTAAAATTGTTGCCCTACTTTAGGACATTATGGCTTCTCTAACTCTTTCTGTGTTTAGTGGGCAGTTAAAAGCACTGCATTGCCTCTGCTGAGTGAAGCAATAAGAAATCTATATGGAGCCTTATGGTGTGCATCTCTTGTACCAGCTACCAACCAGATTTTGTGAAATACCTGCACATATTTCTTAGCAGTACCAATCATCTGTCACCTAATTCCTCTTTAATATAAGATAAAAAATATATAAAAATTACTATTTCTTTTGAGAATTACTGCCTGGAATATATTTAACATTTGTGGGAGCAGACATGGTAAAACAGGTTCTTAATGGGAAGGAAGCAGTTCAGTGCCTCTTGGTCCTGTGGATAGTCTGTGAAATACATTTATCAAAAATGGTTGAAAAGGAGTCTTAACTGCTTTGGCTGTTCTCTGTAATTTTAATTCTGAATATAGATTTATGATGACAACTCCATGCAATAGATATTCAGACTAGATGTGGTGTGAATCTTAATTGATCAGGTTGCTAGAAGAGGGAATATTAAGGGTTTGGTTATTATCTATTTACCAAGCCAATACCGTAGAACAGGCTTTTTTACTGAATTTAGGATCTGGAAATATGCAAAGACTCCCTTGCTCACATTTATTACAATTTTTGGAGTACCAGAATCAACTGCAAATATTCTCGTAGCTTCTTGAAACTCTTAAGAACATGATCAGTAACATTTGTTAGATACATGGAGCCAAACTGGCATCTGCTATGAAGAGCTTAGGTCCTGCTCTTACATGTACATGGGCTGTTTGTAATTTTAAAGCATTTGAGCCTCCCTAATGAAAAGAGATGATGCTGCAAAGACTTTGATAATTAGTTTCTGTTTCAAAAAAAAAAAAAAAAGATTTTCTGATCAAAGCAGTTTCAACACCAAGAACATGAATGTTTGTCTTCATCAATTCGTGCGGGATTTCCTAAATTCCCTGGAAACCCAGCTATAAAGGAAGACTCCAGGCACAGTTTTGAACAAATTAGATCATGTAAATAGACTTACCTGATTTCAGTACTTACAGGGCCACTATTCTTAGAATATCTGGGGGCTTCATGACCTTTAATGCACTTAAATGAGTGACTACATTATTAAGACACCAATTAAAATTATTAATAATTTATATAGAAAACTGAAAAAAGATTATGAAATTATTCCATTATTCTACTGTGTTTTGCAGGTCCTAAAATGGTAGAATTCCACAGTCAGCAATTTCAGATCAACTCAAAGGATGGGAAGCCACTTTTTACAGTAGATGAAAATGAAGTTGTAATTGGCACGGATAAGCTTCGAGTCACAGGTTTGTAATGGTTTAAGAAATGCTCAAATAATTTCCATTAGAAAAGAACAATAAAAACGGCATTTTTAATCATGTTATTGTGTGTGAACACAAGTTGTGGTTTTACCTCATTAGGAAACAGAAAGACAAAGATAATCTGACCTTTTTAAATAAATAATCGGTAAGAACTTTTAATACAAAATAATAATCTTTTATATATATCCATATATATATAAATGTAAATATTTCTATTTGTCTGTGTTATATTTTAAAGCTATTACTAACCGGAACTGGACTGGTGCATCTTTTTCTGTATTATTTAATGTTTCCAGTGCACACTGTCTGAGGCTGAAAAAATTCTAGATATTTTAGTCTGAGTAGTAATGAGTCTGATTTGTGAAAACTTTAGGCTCTCTCTGATATTTTTATATGGTTTTATGTTTCAAAGTGAAAGTTACTGTATTTCTATTCTGTGAGTAGCCCATATGTCACAGGGCGATATTTGTAGTATATTTGAAATGCCACCTGTCAGGAGAAAAGTTAGGCTATTTCTGCAAATCACTGAAGTACTCATTTACAAAGCAATACGTCAGAGTTATCGCATGAAAAGCTATTTCCTTTCATATGACCTGGTAAAGTCAACCTTCATTTTCTAGGTGTAAGGGTGCATTAAAATAGATAGATCATGGTGTGATTTCTCTTTGAGCAGAAGAATCCATCAAAGGAAATATTGAAATTATTCTGTAACTTGTTTTCAGTTACACTTTTAATATTTTTTACCTGATTGCAACTATCATGTTTGACGTTTGCTAATTACTCTGAAATCTTGAGGTCTTCATTTTAATGAACAGATTCATATTATTTCACTGTCAAAACTATAAATATGATAGTAACTATACAATTACTGTTTCAAAGCCAAAGTTAAGTTATAATAATTGTGTTAATAAATTTTGTTTACACCTGAGTGTCTTATCTTAAGGTTTTTTACTTTTTAACCTAATTGAAATTACAACTTTGTATAACCAGGAAACCATATCAAATAATTATTGTTTGCCCAAGGGATGCTAAACTTTAATAGAAAAGCGTGTTTAACAAAGATATGAAAAACTGCATAATTGTTAACTGATTTGGAAAAGGTCTATCTTTGCTCAAAGTAAGTAAAAATCATTCATACACGAGTTGAAATTGTTATGCTAATATTAATGACTCACTCATCCAATATTAATCTTTACAGTGCATTGATAATTATTTACTTTGGCAGATATTGTAGTAGACACATTGCCTGTTTCTTTTTTTACACAGTAGTAAAATTCAAAAGCAAACACATTAAAGTCTGTGAGGTTATTTCAGTGTAAAATTAATGTAAGTGAAAGGAGATTCATGCCTACTTTGCTTAAATTAATTTATTAAAATTGTGATTTAAATCATACTATTAGCATGAAAGATAAATTATTGTGATTTAAATGATACTATTAGCATGAAGGATAAATTAGTAATACTTTGCATACCAAGATTATTTTTAAACATTTTAGATAGAGAACAAGATCAATGTGAAATAAATTTTGAAAAGTTCATACCATAAAAAACAGATGATTCCAGGCTTAAAATACACAAAGAACATTTTACATTTTTTTATGTACAGTGTAGTGAACTATTTTATTTTACTTCTCCTTATTTATGTGAATTATGAAAAGCTCAGTAATGATTTTCAAGAAAACCTGACAGTTTTCAACTAAAATATAATACAGCAGAGAGCAAATGTCTATGGTTTATGATATTTCAGAACAAAGGAAAAGGTCTAAGAGTAATATAATCCAATCCGACACATCAAGAATTGTCATTTTCCTACAATTAATATGTTTCAACTCATACTATTTCAGTCAGACATTCTCTGGCCCCCTGTAGAATAGAATAGTGCAAGTGAAGGAGAGCAAATGCCTGTGGGGAAAGCCCCGACCAGCAGCGTGTCTCTGATACCCCGCAGGGTCCTTGACAGGTCTGGGTCCCCCTTGACAGGCCCACGTTCCCCTGCAGTGTGGGGAGACACCAGCACCCGCCCTGGGCAGAACTCCTTGTGCCCACCAAATGCTGTTCTCTGCCTTGGGGAGAGCTCCAGGGCTTGCCATCTCCCTTGGATAGTGGATAGCGGCTGAGCTCGTGTGCTCAAACGTTAACATCCGGCTGTGTGGGAAGCACCTTGGGGTGCGTGAGACACCACAGGGTATCACTTTATCTCCAAGAGGTGCTTCCTGTGATCGTGGCAGCTGGAGGCCAGGCAGGGTGCACAAGGGTGTTCCAGATGACAGTAAGTATACATGAGTAGGCAAGGAAATACTGCCTCTGGCTCATCTGTGACATAGACACATTTCAGTGTATGAAACTGCAGCTCAGCTCAACCCTTTGTGAAATTACTGCTCCTGAAGGAGCATGGACTCCAACTGCATCCTCTGTAATGTTGTTTCAGTAAGGACCTGCATTTTGCAGACATTTATTATGTTGCTGTGGAGGCACTGAACATCCGTGTTGTGTTCTGGGAGGGTTTTGTACCTCCAGCTGGCATTGGTGACAGTGAAACCACCTTGTAACTGCATTGGCTGGCAAAGAGCTGATTGCTTTGTAACATCACCATGGCAGGCTCACAGAAACATGGGATTGTAAAGGTTAGAGAAGATCTCTAAGATCAAGTCCAACCATTAACCTAACTCTGCTGTGTTCACCACTAAACCACATTTTATTTTTTTAAAGGAAAGCTGGCAGAGAGGAACAGTATTTTTATGGAGAAGCATATTTACATCACCCTTTCTCCAGTATACTACTTGTCCTTCTGCTTGCTTGTCTTTTATAAAAATCTCCTGAAGTATTTGCTGAGTATTGTCCATGATTTTCTAGTGCTCTGTTCTGTGCGAAGGTTTTCAGTTTGCGTAGCTAATGCTGAAGTGCAGTGTGACAGTGTGTGTTTAATTTAAACACTTCTGCTCAGAAAGTAAGTTAAGTAGGAGGCAATTTGAGGGTATGAGTAAACATTCTGTTAGACTTTGAGGAGGCAAATAGTCCTTGCCTGATAGGGTGCGTGGGGTGTTAATGAATCTTGCTGAATTCACTCCTCTCACTGAGAAAATTAATATCTTGTTCTTGTGTATTTTAGGATTAAATTACAATCTCTTGATAAACAGCAGCCCATAAAATAGTAAATATAGTAACAGTCGTAGTGCAGTTTAAAAGATAAATTAGGAAATGAAGACAAGAAATCAGTTTAGGGCCATTTTCCCAAAAAAGTTGCCCTGAGAGCTTTTTCTGTTAGTGGCATACTGTTAAAACTTAATGCAGTTTAATGAAGTTTTACTCACATGAAGGCAAGGTTTTACTCTTGCTTAGAGGTGACAGCTCTAGAATATGGATTTAAGCCTATTCTTCCCATTTTACACCACCTGCCCACCACCGCCCAGAGCACTAACACTGATGTTTCCTATTCTCTTCCTTCCATTAGCCCCCATTTCCTTGAAACTGATACTATCTCTGGTACCACTTACTTCCCTTTATAGAATCATGGGATCATAGAATCATCTAAGTTGGAAAAGACCTCAAAGATCACCAAGCTGAACCATTAACCCCACACTGCAAAGTCCACCACTAAACCATGTCCTTAAGTACCACATCTGCATTTCTGACATATCAGGATATCTCTGCAAAATATCTTAGTTATACCAAATCAGCATTTTCCGATAAATATTTTTGATTCCTTAAGTTGCAGAAAAATCTTCATGTTAATGAAAATGAAACGAAATGTTATTGAAGCAGGGTTAAAGCTCTGTCTGAATTAATAAACTTTAAATTTTCTAGCATTATATTCATGCCAGTTTGTAATTTATAGAAAGATTAATCTATTTAAATTGATAAGTAGGGTATCAACAGCTAAATAAAATTTAAATACAGGCTTAATAAATCAATGATTCCTCAAAGTGCTGAAGTGATTTAATATGGTAATTCTTTTATCTTGTGTACTTCTCTTCCATCCAAGCCAAGGAGATTTCATTCTAAGGAATCATGATTTCAGCTAAAATGCTTCTCAAAAAGCAGCACATTTCATGCTTTCTCAGGACATCCTGAGAATTTTCCTGCAGCCCTCACAAAGTGAGAGTCTTCCTATCAGTTCTCTCAGCAATGTATTCATTTTTAATGTTTTTTCTTGGTTTCACTTCTTTTCCTTTTACCATGTTCCCTGAGGTTACCACAACCAATTTTTTATTCTCTTTTCCCCTTTATACCACATTTAATAAAATCTAATACCACATCTACGTTATCTACACCACGCTTTCTTATCATCCACTGCCATTATCTGTCTAGACAGAGTGTAAATCCCTAACATAGGGATTTTTACAGCCCAGAATTCTTTCCAGAGGGTAACAGCATAAAGAGCAGCCCGGCAAGCCACATTGACTAATATCCTAACTATTAAAATATATTGCCTTGCCACATATTCACCTGGAAAGTGCTCTGGTATGTGAATCCTCAAAGCCAGAGAATATGTCCCAAACTAAGACCTCTCCAATTTTTGATGAGTACGTTCACAAAGCTGAGGAACAGAAGTTGAGAGGCTCCTCCTTTGCTGTGGATTGTGGAGTTCAGATGCTTTCTTGAGCCGTCTCTGTTGCTGAGGGGCTTTTGTCCTACATGAGCCAATTTCCTGACCCTAGTGGAGCTTAGCTGGGAGATAGTCACCGGGCTGGTGGTACTGCAATAGTGCTGATACTCAGGAGAGTCAAAATGAAGGTCCTTGGAAGATTTTTGAGGTCCAACAGGGAGGCTTCTGGTGAGGCTGAGTGCTCACTGTCTCTTCCTCTTTGGAATGAAACAACTCATATTTCAAGAGGTGTACTGTCTGATCCAATAGTCATTACCATTTTACATGCACAAATGCCATTTCATATTCAGCAAGTGTGCCTATAAATAGGGGACAATCTTTGATAAATCTATATGTGATATGCATGGAACAGTCTAAAATAAACATGATTATTTAGGATTGTAGTATTTGCAAAGGTTTTGTGGGATTTTAATTATCTCTATTAACCATAATGAAAGTTACATTGTATAAATCTTACTTATGTTGTTGTTATCCCAAGTAGTTCAAAATTTCTCTGTCTTCAGACTTTTTGGATTTCATTTTAAGAATTTACAGCTGTACATTTACATTACTTCTGTATTGTATTGTTCCAATCAATATTGTAATGGTAATAATGTAGCTATATTTCAGCTGTCTTGTAATTCTTAACATATGTTTTCTTATCTTGATTTTTAATATCAAAGTGGCCATATTTAAAAAAACACTTCTTGATCTTTTATTTTGTTAAATTTGAACTGTTACATTACAGTAATTTTCTTCTTTATTTTTTTTGCAGGGCCTGAAGGAGCACTTTTTGAACATTCTGTAGAAACACCACTTGTGAAAGCAGAAGCTTTTAAACAGCTTAGGTAAGAATTTACACGTAAATCTAATAAGTAAATGATATTTTCTATAAATATTCACATTTTTGAACACATGATTCTCAACACAGAATTGCTAATAATTTTTTCTCTGGTTTATGTGACAAGTTACTATTTTGAAGGAAAATCGTATATATTGTTCTGCAATTCTTAAATATATTATGAATTATTTATTACTGATGGTGAATATATTTAAAACAACTGTGGAAAGATTTTCTGTAAACTTCTATTTTTCAGTTTTGAAACACTTCTAAATATTACTTTTTCTACTATGTTACAATATAAGTTGCTTGTCTGCAGTAGGTCATCAACAAGTCCAAATTTTTGAAAACTAGTATCAGTCTGAGGAAGCAGACTAAGAAGAAAAATTTGGAAATATATGAAGCTCTGTAACATGACTAAATAGCAATTTGGGCTGAGAAAATCATTATTAAGTACTTTGTATGTTTCAGAGCTCCTTAATTCTGGGATAGCATTTCTTTGTGCATTATTGTATTTAGTTTTGAGTACTGCAAATGAGTTTATAATATGCTGGTTACGATGAGGTAATAAACTCAAATTATATTCTCTTCATGAACATGTTACCTTTCATTTTATAAGCCAGTTCAAAGAAAGATTTGAAATGAAAGAGGATCTCTTTAATTATTGTATTTCTGTCCTTTCATACCTTGGCAGTTTGCTACTTTTTGTACACCTGTAAGAAGGGAAAACATTCTCTTCCCAAAAATATCTAGCAGGGATAACTGCTAGAGAGTAGAGGAAGATGATGAAAGCTTTCAAAAACACTGTCTGTAGCTTGCTGATTGGATTTTCAAATTGAGAATGACAAAGGAGAGGAAGACTGTTAGGATAATTATTTTGATTTTCTCATTTATATTTAAGATATACTTGCAGTAAAATACCTTGTGCTTGCATTTGAAGACAGTGTGAGCTCAAGGCATTATTTCTTACATGTTGAAGTCCACTTTCAAAAATGTGTTTCTTCTATTATGGTAGAATTTGGATGTGACAGATTTTGACCAATATTCTGCATTATAAGTCTACATTGTCTAATTTTGCAGGGAATGGATTCATTATGTTGTAAATTTGTCATTTTCTGCGATTATCTTGACTTTAGTGAAGTAGGAAATTGAATTTCTTTATTGCAAAATCAAGAAGCTCTGCAAATTTTGAGTGGATGCATATCTATTATTTTCTGTGGTTTTTACTTTGTTTCAAATGCATAATCAATTAGTATTGTAATAGGCTTAAAGCTGGTAGATTTATTCTACATCTGTTTTACTCTGTTACATTTTCAATTCTTATTCACACTTCTGTTTAACAACAGTTATGATGTTTCTGATTACATACAACTATTGTTACTATAATTTTTGTAACTGTGTTTGAAATAGGATAACATTGGAAGGAAAACACTGAGCTTAATTCAAAGTGTTCATAAAGTTCTCCTCCATGGATGAGTTTACCTCACAGCTTATGTCTTTAGTGATTTTTACCATGTCAACTATAAACATGTTTTGATCTAGAATGTTGCTGTGTGTTAGCAGAGCTCAAATGTAATACTTCAAATCCCACTCACTTCTGTCTTCAATTAACATAAAATAGTGGGAAGTACAGACTCTTACAGAAGTTTGCTAGTAATGATTGTAATGTCAGGGAAGTAGCTGCTTGGCCGCTGACACACTTGTGACTGTCGTTAGTATTTGACATGAATCCAGAGCTGCTAAACACCTGTGCTAGAAACTGAGATAGCTTAACCTAAGAAAACTGATTATCAGGGCATGAGGCTGTGCAATGTATGCACCACTCACCTGTGCCAGCATAGGAGGCCTTGGGCTGGAAGGGACCTTAAAGATCATCAAGTTCCAATCCTCCCTGCCATGGGCACCTCCCACTAGACCAGGTTGCTCAGAGCCCCACCCAACCTGGCCTTGGACACCTCCATCATCCACAGCTGTTCTGGGCATCCTGTTCCAGTGCCTCACTATCCTCACAGTAAAGAATTTCTTCCCAATATCTAACCTAAATCTTTCCTCCTTGTTCTATCACTACATGCCCTTGTAAAACATCCCTTTCCTCTCTCCGGTGTTGGCAGGCCTTTACCCAGGGCAGTTCAGAATGCCTCAGTCCTTTAATTTTATTTTTTTTCTGTCATAATCAGTGTCAAGTTTCAAAGAAGAGATGGCAATGATTTCATTTTTTCGTGAAGGGCTTCTGGGGAGGGTTAAGAAGGAAATGCACTGGTCTGCAGTGCAGATGTTACGTGAAGATGTAGGCAAAGGCCATTTTGTCAAGCTGGAAAAAGGTTATTTTCAAGGGTAATCTTAAATGTCAGTGTAAACAAAATTCATGCATCCTGTTGTGAAGGAGCTCAGACAAGTTTACTAAAAATGGATATTTTGTAATGCTTCATAAATATTCCGTTGTAGCACTGGGTCAGGCCGGCTAGGCCGCAGGAGCCCAAAGGAGAGCCAAATAAAAAACCACCCAGAAACAGCAAATGGAGAGGGCAAAAAGAGAGAGAGGGCAGAACCCTCTGCCTTTATTTGTATGTTTTTACAAATCACCATGGATTGGAGGTAGAAATGACCACCTCTCAATTCCATTGGTCAAAGCATCAATCTATCATATTTCTCCACCCAGTATAGCAAATTGATAAACAACACAGACAGTTAGCAAAACATAGATAGTTGTTAGGAAACCATGGCCATGTTTACAGAAGAAGTGTGAGAAAGTGTTACAGAAAGAGAAACACTGAGAAACTGCAAAACTCAGGGCAACATTCCGTTTCCTTCCACACTGTTAAATACAGGAACCTATCCACTGAAAAGCACTTCAATATGAAAATTTAAAATGCAATTTTACGTATGACTTTTCTATTTTAGATTTGAACATGCTTCCTTTCCAGATTAGGGTAGTGAGTGCAGAGTTATAGGTAATATAACATATTTGCTTACCTTGAGCCTTATCTCTACACTTTCACCATCTATTAATCTTCTGTTATTTTTCCTCTATTCTTCCTTCAGTGGTTGTGCTGTGCCATGTGGGTGTGATACGCTGGATGAATGTGTTATAAAGTGCCATGGTCTGCAGCATTAAGTGTGGGGAGTAGTGTTTCGAGAAACCCCATCCACTTCAAGTGTAGTTTCAGGTTTCAAGGAGCTGGCTGGAAAGCTGTCAATGCTGGTAACTTTTCAACTTGTGTCATATGAATGGGGGCCACATTCATTCTCTGTCATTTAGATTGATGGCAGGATATCAAACAAAGCTGACACAATTGGCCTCTGAATTACACATTCTGCTGGCTTTCTTGTCCAAATGTTGTATTTCTAGACTGCTTTTCTGGAAACAAAGAGGATATGTGTGTTAGAAGATGCCTTTTTATAGCTAAGTTATGGAGACAGAGCAATGCAATTATACTGTGGTCAGTAACTTTTCATTTGTAATTTGAAGGAAATTTATAGAGGCTTTTTCAGTCTAAAAGATTGGATATATGACACACTCGTAAAGAAAAGGAGATGTGCTTGCACTTAACTTCCAACTGGTAGGAAGAATTAAAACAACAAAATCTACATTTCAAGATTGTGGCTTTCCTAAGTTTAAAATAACATTGCCTACTTTTTAATTCCTTTAATTGAGTTCTTATATCTATTCTAAGATACATAGTTTTCATTCACAAAATTTGTTAAGACTTTAGGAGCCAGTGGACGTCTGAAAACAGGGCCTTGCAGGTAATGAGTGTTCAACAAATGTCTCAAAACCATGTTTACAGTCAACGGGGAGATTTGGATATATCCAGGAAATATCCTTCCCAGACAAATACCACTGAGGAGGCACCTGGTTGAAAACAGCCAGTTGTCATTAGTGAGAGCAGAAATATGTCAGTGATTGCCACAATCCAGCTCTTTATTCCTGCCAAGCTATTTTGTAGCCTTTTCCATAGCTCTTCACGAGGCCTTGTACTTCGGTGTGTATTTGGCACCTTGAGAACTTGCCTCAGTCAGGTCTCCTGGGGCTTCCCAAGAATTTATTTAACTGACAGCTATAACTGGATCACAGCAAAGTTTTAATGAAAAGCAGGTATCTTGCTTCCCAGAAAAACCTGAATTTAAATAGAATTAGGAGAGCTCAGGTTCAGGCACATACTTTGTGATGCAAAATGTAGGTCAAAAATCTGTAACCGCAACAGCTGTAAGTAGATGATATAGACAGAGACATTTATAACAATTCCCCAAAAGCTGTCTTTTCCCCAGGTTCCATGTTAGGTACTGGATGCAGCCTCTTCTGATGTTATCCAGAGTTTCATGCCAGCACGCATATCTTTTTATATCCCCTGTTATCAAATAACATTCTCTCTGAAAACTGGTGTCTAAGTTTAGGCATTTTTCCAGTCTGATGCTAACATATTTTTATGATAACTTATGACAGCTTAGAATATTACGTAGCCCATTCCTCTATTCCTCCTAAATTTTGTGTCCTTGAATAACATGGAGTTCATACATAGTTTTGTCATTTTGATACCATTCACTTCTTGTGATCTACATGACTTGTGGTTTTATAAGGGAAAACAGTGGATCAGGAAAATTCTTTAAATTTCAAAACAGCATTTCTGAGCTGAGCATTTGCATTTCCCAAACTTACAGAAATGTGCTTGAAATACAGCATTTTTCCAATTTATTAACTAACTGTGTGCTATGAATAATGACTATAATGTTTATGAATCAGTACTATCTTGTTCTCAGATTTGCCATGTATGGCTGTCTGACAGCCAGCAACTGTGCCTTCTGAGCATAAATCCTGTGGGAAATCACTTTTAGTACAGTCAGCTTGTGGTATTCTGACAGTCCTTTAACTGAGGGTTTACATCCAAGTTCAGAATGATCCACATCATTCCACCACTCTTGATTTTGGAAAGCACTACAACAGGAATGATATCACTGTTCCAGAGAGTCAACTTTTGTCAGAGTATGATTACAAATTTGTAGAAAGAGATATATACCCATACCAGAATATGGGTATATTTAAGGGTTTGTGGATATATACTGAAAATATTTCAGTATTCCCCAGGAAATTGTATTCTAAACAAATGTATAATATCAGTATTAATTAAAACTTTAAATGTGTAATTTAAGAACCATTGCTTTATATTTAAGTGAAATACCAGTCCAACACTTATAAGCATAAAAATATATATTTACTGGTATGCGACTAACATGTTATAGAATATTGATAATTTGAAGGCCAATTATATGTTTTCTAGGTATCTGGTGTCGTGGTTTTGATTTTGGCTAAGTGCCAGGCACCTACGGCAGCCACTCACTCGTTCCCTCCCCTGCCACAGCTGGGCAGATGAGGGAAGGAGAGGGGGAAAAAACCAAGGGAATTAACTCAGAGGTCTATGAGTTGAGATAAGGAACCGGGAGAAAACGCTCCAAGGACAAACCAGGCTCAGCTTAAAAGTTGCAAAAGTGAAAATTTATTACTACCTGAGTTAGAAGGAGGATATGAGAAATAAACTAAACCTTTAAAAGACACCCTTCTTTCCACTCCCCACCCCTCCCTCCCTCCCACCAACAATGCAAGGGGGGCAGGGTGTGGGGGTTCAGGTCAGTCCGTTTCCAAGATCTTCTTCCCCTGCTTAGGGAGAGGAGTTTTTTTTTTGTCTGCTTTTGCCGTGGGGTCCCTCCCACGAAAGACAGTTCTCTGTGAACCTCTGTGGCGTGGTTTTTCTTGTCCATGGAATGCAGTCCTCCAAGGACAAACTGCTCCAGCATGGAAGCAGGGGGCCCCTCTCTCTCCAACCGGGTCTCCCACCTGGACTGCAGTTTCCTCCGACATCCACCCGCTTCAGCGTGGTCACCTCCTTCACAAACTGCGGGACTTTTATCTCAGTCTCTGTCTCTCACTGGGCTGCACCTGCTACGGCTTCTCTGGCATCTACGGCTCCTGCGGCTTCTTCCATGGCTGCTGCGGCTGCTGCGGCTTCCGACATCTCCCGCTCCAATGTTGGCACCTCACCCACGGACTGCAGGTGGCTCTGCATCCCTCATGGACCCCATGGACTGCAGGGGGGACACCCCACCTCACCATGGGCTCACCACGGCCTGCAGAGGAATCTCAGCTCCAGAGCCTGGGGCACCTCCTCTCCCTCCTTCTCCACTGACCTTGGTGCCTCCATGTTGTTTTCCCTCACATGTTCTCACATCCTCCTCCTTCTCTAACTAAAAGCAGCTGCGTGTGCATTTTGTTTTGATTTTTCCTTAAATATGTCATCATAGAGGCGTAACTAACCTTTCTAATTGGCCCAAACATGGCCAGTGACATGTCCATCATCTTCAGAGCCATCAGAGATTGGCTCTGCTGGAAATGGTGAAGAACTCCAGAAACTTCTCACAGGAGCCATCTTTATGGCCCCCTCCCCTCTACTAAAACCACAACATCTGGTTAGGGCAAATTACTGTACTGATGGTAGACCTTTCCTTATCTATATATTCATAATTAACATATACCCTTTAATTTTACATCTGTTCTGTGGCATCCAATAACTCTGCTTACGGAGTTATGGCTTCTACTTCTCTCTGATTCTCTCTGAAGTCTTATTTTTATCCTTTCCATTCCCCATTGATAATACTTTTTTCTTTTGCAGTTGAAGTGTTTGCTATGGTTAAACTGTGTGATAAGACAGAGAGAAAGCTGGAAACTAAAGTTGTGGACTTTTATGGCTGTATGAGTAAGAATTATGAAGAAAATTTAGAGCAATGTATAGATGCCAACCAGGGTAAAAACTTTTGCCAAATAATTGTTTAATCATATTTGTAATACTAATGCTTACCTGCTAATTGCCTAAAAATACCATCTAACTAATTGAAGAACAGTCATTTTGATTTGCATTCATTATGTAAATCAAAAGCCCAGTCAGTCAGAAGAGAATGAATTACATAATGGAAAGTAAGACTATGGTTATGATTCAGTGTTTGCAAGGCACCTCTGCTCACTGACTACTGAGATATTTCTACTGCAATGGAATCTTATGAGCCTTGGCCTTCATTTGCTAGATATAAATTTGCATGCATATACTTTACTGCAATCAAGTTAACTAAGAACACCATCAAATACTTCTTTTGGAAGCTTTAAAGAATTTTTTTCCATTCATCTCATGGACTCAAATGTGTAGAAAGGTGTAGTTTAGATGGATTGAATAATACAGGGCACCATGTTTATCATCTTTTCAGAAGTATTTCTGACTTGGATATTTTAAGAAACTCTGTTAGGGAAGTCTTGTGTATTACATCACATCTGATTGTCTTTTAAGTAGTGATTTTACCTGTAAATATTAATCCTAAATATTAATCCTAAAGTGAAAAGAATTTTGCAAGCAGTCTGTTTTCTCCATTTTTGTGTCACTAGCATTTTGTGTGCGCCCCATATTCTTGCGAAATCTTGTTCATTACAATTTAGTTTACAAACTATAGTGCTTCACCTGCAGAGCAGACAATGTGACCTTAGGAGATAGATTTACTCTGCTGATTGGATCATCTTGCCTCCTGTAATTCTGAGTGTGCAAAGGGGCTCTGTCCTGCCATCATGGAGGATGTTCACCTCCTGAGGCAGGAGAGACGCTTGGTGACTGGTGGAAGCAGAGACTCGGGTCTCTGTGTGAGCCTGTTTCCACATGAGTGTGTTGGCAGTCAGAGCTGCTCTCCTGAGCACCTGCAAAATGTTTCCTCTTTCGAGGGACTGCTGGCCTCTGGAACCAGAGATAGATAGATAGATAGATAGATAGATAGATAGATAGATAGATAGATAGATAGATAGATAGATAGATAGATAGATAGATAGATAGATAGAAAATACTTCAGTAACGGGAGGAGAGGAAATCCATGCCCTCATGATAGTGGCCTTTTTGCCAGGAAAGATCTCCCTGAGAACAGAAGTCAGGTTTCTGCCCACTGTCATAATTGACTTTCACTTGCTCCAGTCAAGTGGCTGATGTTCTTCCTAAAGCCTCAATTTATCAGATGTGTCACTTAACACATTAAAACCAATAAAAGTTGTTTCTACTGCTTGTAGACAGTCTTTAAGTATTTTCCATGGCTGCTTATGTCAGTAGCACCTAGAGCAAAGCAGTAATGATCAATGCACCTGTTGAACTGGGTCCCTGACAATGTCAGACTGCTCAGTGTGTTTGCTGAAGTGAACTTGTCATCAATGATTACAGCATATTCCACCATAGCACCAGCCACCATGAAAACTTCGTTAGTGTTGTCACAGTTTTAGATGCCTTGCAGACGACCACCTGGAGCCCTGTCTGTACGCCTGATTGTGCTGTCACTGATCCAAGTTGTATTCCTGAGTTGAGCTGGTCATCCCTTACATTATCTTTCACCTACATACCTATCTGCATGTATATCAAGAGAACTGGGGAAGGGGCATGAAACAGGAGACACCCACAATAAGGATGTGGGTGTGGCAAACACTGGAAAAAGGAAAGGAAGCATTTCCTGATAATAGTAACTTTTCCAAGATGTATTGTACATGTACACCATCACTACTTCCTTTTTCCCCTCTCCCTCAGATGTGTGCACAGTTGTGATACTTCACTTGTGAGGAATCTGATGACAGTGTGGCACATTCAGCCACTGTACTAACAAATCACAAGAAGAAAAGGGTATGGCCTGCTTGTCAGCAAACACTCCTCACTTGAGTGTTTGTTTTCATGGAGAACATGTGGACACTATGAACAGCATGTACTGAAGAACTCCAGTGACTTGAAATCTTTCTATGCTTCAGCATATTAAATAAAAAATTGCTTGAGATACATATCAAAGAAAGGCATGGCAAATTTCAACCTGGAAGATAATTTTATGAAACTACTCATAAGGAAAATGTTAACCACATTTTTTACAACAGTGATGCAAATGCTGATATTATATGAGATTAACATTTTATAATACAAGACGTTATTTTATAATATTTCAAAGTAATTTGAAAAAGATAGCCATGCTGGAAGCATCTGTGATGTGCCAGATTTAATCACATTCACTGAGGCCTTGGTCATTTTTAATTACCTGGAGAGTCAGCACATCATAAAATTGAGGTCATCACAGAGACCTCTTTGAATTAGCTCTCACCACTCTCCATCACAACTGTCAGTCTTGAGAGGAGCTTCTATTTTAATCGTGTCTCAGTCTGATCTTTAGTCTTCATTCCTTCAACAACTCTGCATTGAGTGACAGTGGGCAAATAGGAAAAAACACCTCAATATTTAAAATGGATGAAGAAGTAGTAAAAAAATAAGTGCACTGCGATAATCATATCTGCTATGTTTTTGAATACCTTATAAATGTTGTTTTAAATTGCTTTTAGAGCCTTTTCAAAATGCCATTGAAACTGGGAACGGTTCTATTCTCTTTTTAAGAGAACATATAACTGCATTTGTCCTGGAACTTTGAACACTTCTTTTATGTTGCTTACATTAAAAAAAATTCTGTTAACCAAAACCTTGGGAGCTGGAAACATCTGTTATTCAAATCTGGCTTTGTAATTGTGCTTGTGTACAGAGATCCCCCCTAAGCCATAAGCAGTGTTAGTGCCTGCTGTGCTTATGCTGAACAATTCCCTTGAATCCAGAATCTCATAACTGAGCTTTACTGGAATCATCTGCTGCCACGCATTTCAGATTTACAACATAAATACAGAACTAACTTGGAACACAGGCTATTTCAAGAAATAAAACTATGACAAGAATTTTTTTTTTTATTAACGGAAAGAAAAATATGCTGAAGAAAACACCAGCTGACACCTTCAAGAGCAGCAGATAGTCCCAACATTTAAGAATGGCACCCAAACGGAATGGGGGGCCTTGGGGTTCTGCCCTTGATCATTATCCTTGATCATTTTTTACATAAGACAAAATAAGCTTAAAAAACCCCAACAGATTTATTTATGTAAAAATCAACTGTGCTTCCGATCCATATGGCGCAGGGCTAAAAACTGAAAACATATTAAAAACCCTTCATCTGCATGGGCCTAACATTTTTGCTGATTCCAAATGATTTCTTCGTTGTTCATGTATGTGATTTAGCTGATGGTTCAACACACACTCCTGGTTACCATTCAACTCTTACGTATTTAGACTGCATTCATACAACTGAGTCCAAAAGTGGAGGATCTCTGTGTGCCTGGAATAAGCAGATGCATCTCAGATGCCCATCCAGGTTCAGAATACTCCGGTCTCTGCAAGCAGAATCATTTATTCATTCATTCACTCACTGCAGAGGAAAGGGATCCTCCCACAAATCACCCACACAGAAACTAATATCCCTTGGGGCATGGTCCCAGGGATTTGCAACTGTTTGGGCAGATGTTCAGGGGGAATTGATGCAATTAATTTAGACATCTGCCTCATAGGTGCAGATACCTGTACCGCATCTCATCGCCTTTTGGTGGAATGGCAACGGATACTGTGAGGGCATTTTACAGAGATATCTAAAATAGAGCAGATTAATGATGCTCTAGCAGTAGCTATTTCTTTCTGTTAGTTTTGAAGGATGCACAGGGGATCAACTGCATTTCTTTAGAGGAATTGTGCACTTGCTGACTGCACCATGTTTGGTTAAGGTCTGAAGAAATGAAAATTCATCATAAGAAACAAGGCACTGTGCTGGGAAATGTTTGAATTGCAGAATAAAGGTTTTCCACTTGTAACCCAGTATTTCATAAATTTATCTAAATTGCTAATCATAGTTCATATAACCATGTAACTGGGATTAGAAAATGCTGCCAATTACTGGCTCTTGTTTGATATCAGGTGTGAGGTAATGAGTCCTTCCAAGCTAATAATTAGCTTGGAGGCCCTGGCCATACTATGACTTTTTCTTTTCAGGAAAGTCATGACACCATCATATTTACCTAAAATAAGTATTCTTTCTTCCTTTCTTAGATGGTAAAAATCCATGGTTGTCTTATACTCACTAAAGACTCTGAGAATTTCAAAGACAGTCTAAATGTTTTCATTGCTGTCAAGTTTCTGAATTTCTTCTTTCTTCAAAACCTTCTCCATATTTTCTACATCAAATTCAGACTTCTTTTTTACACCAATCTTGATAATTGTGCATCGGCCTCCCATGTATTTGTGTTTATATTTATTATCTTCTACAGTTGTTCCATTGGCTCCTGCCATTCTTGTTTCGAGGATTTTTCTGGTTTTCTCTCCTACTCTGCACACTCATCTCCAATGTCTTCCTCTAACTAACTTATTTCTTAAAGCTTAGGGATATTCAAATATGTATCAGGAAAATAGCACTATCTCTCTTTTCTTCTAATCTTGAGTTATAAATGATTGCCCACAGCCTGAAGCACAACAAAGGATAAACCCCTTACATTGTTACTGCTTTTCTTTCATAAGGCCTTAGCACAGACATCATCAGAGGAACACAATCCAGTTTGGTTTCTTGGGTCCGGCATCCCTAATGTTGGAATATGTAAAAGTTAGACACCCGGATGCTGCAGTAGGGCAAGTAACAGACTTTACTCCATATCCAACATCTTTGAGCTATAAGCTTTTAATAAGTCCATGGATAAAACTATTTAAATATAGGAATAAATAAGGATAAATGGATTAATTTATCTATGGAAAATTGAACTTACAATAGAATCTGATTAATTATGATTTTATTTTCATACATTGATTGTCTTAACATAAAAAGCACAAAGAGTCTAAGATCCATTACCACAATGGCTCAATATTCCAAAAGGTCATTATAAGATTGTTTTAGCTTTAGAAAATGTGTTCCCTATAGGTTGCTTATTTGAGCCTAGCAATTATTTGTGATCTGATGTCTTGATTTCTCCATTCCATGATTTTCTTTTCACTGTGACTCCCCTTCATTCCAGGCAAGCTCAGTAAGCCCAGTTGTGCCCTGTATGATGAAAACGCCTTCCCAAGAGTTGGAAGGAAGGGACATAGGAGAACTCAACCCTGAAATGGTTAAGTAATGAAGTGCTCCTAGGCCTTACCAATACAGACCTCTGGGAGGGGAGTCTAATAAACGTGAAGGAAAGGATCCTGCAGCAGTATTATACATGCCATACAAAAGTCCTGTACTGCTGTTAGTAATGCCTTGCTTGTGCTTCTCATGTTAGGATTGACTGTCTATGTGCATGAACGAGATTGTCCGGAGAAGGAAGGCTACCAGGAAAAGCACAGCCTGCTACAGCATTGTGTAGTTATTCCAGGGTAGTTCTGCTGTTACGGAAGTATTTGGGATGTTTCAGTGCATTACAAGATACATTTCTGTCTGTTTTCAGAGGTCAGAGGTGTTACAAGCTCTCAGCAAAGCACAGCACATTTTGAGACTTCGCCAAGTGATTGGAGACAAAATTATGGACCTTCTCATATTACATTTTCATTAATGCATGTAAGCAATAAACAGAAGAATCAAGGAAAAAAGGCTGCTTTTAAAATCAAATTAGAACAGATTCCTCTTTCTTTTTATAGTCTCTAAGTTACAACATAAGGTCACTGAAGATTTTTTTTAAAAGCTTCAGAATTTCTGGAAAAATGAGATGCTTTATGAACAGCTGCTTATATTCCAGCCAAATAATTTTTCTTTAATGGAGTTCCTGTGTACATACACTTGCTTCAGACATTTTCATAGTATGTTTCTCTGAATTCAGTTATACCCTGTGGGTTTTCTTACAGTGTTGTACTTTTCTGTATTTTCACAAGAGACTGGTGATCTTTTTCATTACTGGCACAAAAAAACTTTATTTGAGTTAATAATTTTGGCATAGTTAAGTTGAAAGTGCAGTTTTAATATTAAGCTGTATCTCATGCTACTCAGTTTTCCTGTAAATTTTTCTGCTATGAAAGAGCCAGATTCACTTGGTAGAAAATTAATAAATGTTCTTTTTCTAAAATTTAAGATAATTGCTGTTAAATTTTTATCAGTTAAAAACATACTGGTTTGCATATTACATTTTATTGTGGCATAAATAATAAATTAACTTAGTATTCAGTGTAAAAGAGCTGTAGATATTGACATTAGTCTTCCTGAAACAGAATATGCATCCTAGTGCAGGCAACTCTCAGAGGCAATAATCCTTGGAAAATGATTTTTTGAACTAAGCTACAAAAATTGGAAGATATATTATAACCATTGACCAACTAATGGGCTTGACAAGGAAAAATGGATGCAGTTTTTCAGTCAATTTTTCTCATTATGTTTCATTTAGTTTACCTCAGTGAAGTTCAGACTTAGATTATCAGAGTGAACGAAGGAAATATGGAAGACAATATCATCCAGGTGGGAAGCGATTATTCCACCTCTAAATGAAGGAACTCAATATGTGTGATGTAAAATGTGACATTTTAGAAAGAAAAATCAGTCAGCATTTGAAAGATTTATAGATGTTACGTCAAATCAGAATTTTATGCTAAGTCTTGGCTAAGTAACTGCTTTATTTTCATTATGGTGCAGAAACTGATTGGGGAAGAAGATTTAATGAGTCATTAGTATTTTCAATTCTTTGACATTCAGTAAGAGCCATCGCAGTTTACTGTTGAATATTGATACTTCCGTGTCCTTAAAATAGACTCGGTTGCTGCAATATGCTGAGAAACTCATTTTTCTTCTTTGGAGGAAGATGTAATTTTAGGAGCCATTCCAAAGAAAATACTTTTACAAAATACAGAAATGAAGCATATCCCGAGACTGAGATCTCAGTCCTGTTGTTTTGTCCTTCTTTGCTTTTGGACCTTCTGGCAAGCAACCAAGAGCCACAAAGCAGAACACCAAGATCCTCAACTTTGTGTAATCATACTCTTCTTGCCACATCCTGATCGCCCTCCCCACTCGCCTGACCTCAACACAGCAAGCTGCTGGGAGATAAAGGAATATGGATGGGGATTGGCAGTTGGCATTACTCTATGCCTGCTGCTCACTATCCACCTCTAGAACTCCAGCCCAGTTTTGCTCTGCTCATGTCAACAGAAGTCCAGCTTCCTCATAAAGAAAGAATATGGTCTGAAAGTGTGTATACTGCACCATGAATAAATGCTGACAGTCTCTTTCTCCTGTGTGACTAGTGCATGCTCTGCCTATGGCTTACTCTCTTACAATGTCTAGCTCCATGGCTGGGGAATTAGACTGCCTTTCAGACTAACCAAAAAGTCAATATATTCCTATTGCCTTTTAAAGGTTAACGTGCATTCAAAAATCAGGGCTCAAAGCAGACATCTACAGAGAACCAAGGCCAATTAAGCCCACGGAATCATCTAGGTTGCTTTTTTGCCTTTTAAAACATTAGTTCATTGACAGGTTAAAGATTTTCCTTTTTCCCCTTTTTTGCTCATGTTTTTTTTTCCTCTTCATTTCTTGCCTTTTTTATTCTTCCTCTGCTCCATGACCTCTAGTCACTGCATTATTTAATTTCTGTTCCCCTTTAACCTCTACAAAGTCAGATGAACTCTGGGGCAGGTGTCCATTGCAGGATTTCTTTCTGCATGCCAAAGGCATGCAAGTGTTTCTTCCCTACTTAACAATGTGAAAAAGATGTTTTGATTATAGAATCACAAAATGGTTTGGATTGGAAGGGTCCTTAAGGGTCATCTAGTTCCAACCCCTTGTCATTAGCAGATACATCTTCCACTAGACCAGGTTGCTCAGGGCCATGTCCAACCTGACCTTGGACACTTTGAGGGATGGGGCATCCACAGTTTTTGGGTGCACTACAATATGAGAGGTAGTGTCAATCCTGAACATGTTCAGTCTAGTTACAATAACCCTGATCTTCCCTAGGTGCTGGGAAGAATGCACACAGATGGGCAACTTCTATTTACGGTCATACTAAGGAATTGTCTTCCCACTGAATTCAGAAGAAATGATGACTCATGAGCTGGAAAGGTCAAAAAGGGGTCAGAAGGAAAGAATAAACAATTGCCCAACAGCAAGCTGGTTCCTCTGTCCTGCTCTAAGGGTCATGCAACCCCAAACTGCAGTAGGAAACTTGTGGTACTCTTTCTGCAGTGCTAGAACCAGCCTTCTAGTGCCTTGTGGTACTTACAAGATCTGCAAGGTATCCTTCTGACTCTGCCAGACCAGGATGAAAAAAGAGATCAATATTCCTGCAGCATGCACAGGCAGTGTCAGCTGCTTCTTTACCAGAACTGCAGCAGGCTGTCGCTGCCCTAACCTCCTCCCTGACAGCCAACTGAGCAGTTTCTGGTGATCTGGCATCTCCACGAGATAGCAACATACTTATAGGAAAAGGGGAATCTCCAAGCCTTTCGGTTGTTGGGGTTGTTTCGGATCCAGAGCCTGAATGCTGTTGAGGTTCCCTCAGAATATTTTTAACACAGTCCTTAATCAATTATTTAGCACATCTCAGCACCAAATTTCCTTTGCAGCCAGACAAGACAGTATAGTTGACTCCTGGAACTGTCTTCCCAACAAGTAAGAAGACAGCAATGAAAATACTATCTTTGCTATAATCAATTGTTTTATTTGCAATGGACTATGGAGAACCAATATCCAGCAAATGACAGAGCTGTAAAATATAACCAGGGATCACCTATTCCCTCACTCTTCCCTGCCTTTTATAAGCTGGCACAGTGCAGTTTCCCTGGCTGCAGGGATCGGGATGATGGATGGAGATCAAGGCAAAATAACTATTCTGCAGGTGGGCCTAGGTGTGGCTTGCATTGCCTTACAGTCCATGGGTATCTCTACTTGAGTGTCTTAATTCAAATTAGAAATGTGCTTTTGAGGGAAGTCTCTCAACTGCCTGAACTCTCCACATCTTGATTTTCATGGTGGTACTCTTTGGGCTACATGGACAGGGTGACATTTGGGTGAAATTAATCTGAAAACTGTGATCTCTTTCCTAATGTGCTCCAGCCTTTCCGGGCATCCAGTTGGCAACAGCTAGTCCAGAGTACTCCTCAGGACACATATAATGGGGTGTCAGGTCCTTGGCATCAAATGTTGTGCTGTCCAGATCAATTTTTCTTGCACCACGCCCCTTGCTAATTGACCCTGGCAGCTACCACTGTACCTGGAAGCTACTCATAAGTACAGAATCCATCTTCCCAAGTGAGATGGAGACTGTGACAGATGCCACATTTCGGACAGCACATTACATAGATTAATTCCCCTAGATGGTAAAGATCATTCAGTTCTTCCTCTTAAAATGTAATTTATGTGTCTGTAATTTTAAAAAAAAGATAAAGTGACTGGTAACAATATATTCCCTCATCATTTTAATGCATAAGTTCAAACACTGTAAAATGACCAAAAATTCTAAGACAGTTAATTTCTGCCCTCTTACTCTCCAAGCACCCTCCAGCATTTGCAAACAAACTGAATTCTTGTTTTGCCAGGACACCTGAGGGATGCACGTCAGTGTGGGGACTGAAAAGGGACATTCAAAGTCAAGGTTCAACTCAGGCTGTTTCTACACTAGGTGCCCATTTCCCTTTGAGTACATCTGGACTTCAGACACTGAACCTTTGAATGCTGTACGAAGAAATGCTTCATTAGTGTCATTGACTCTTGCCTTTGCTAGAATCGCACACAGTATAGTCCACATCACTGATTCACGACAGTTTGCATTGCCAGGAAGCTTCAGTGACATGCTTAATTAGGCAAATCCACCCTGAGTTAATGTAGAAATAGGACCTGTATAAACAGCACAGAAATTTAGGTTTGTGATTAATATAGCAAATGTAATTCTGCAATGTAATTTAAATTATATGTATGTCATATAAATCTAAGTGCTTCCAAAGTCTGTAGGCTTCTTGCCAGCATTAATTTTGGTAGAAAGTAAATACTTCTCTCGTGCTTGATTGCTTTTTAAACTCCAGGTCTGATATACTCTCAGAAATTTGTCCCAGCCTGCTGTCTTGTGATATTCAATAGAGTTTAAAAATAAAAATTTATGCCTATGCATAGTTTGCTTACATAGGTGAAATACTTTACAAAAGAACATGCGCTATTTCAATGTTTAAAGCTTTTTGTTCAGACAAACTATGGCAAAATTATATTCAACTACCTTGACACTAACTTATGAAAATATATTAAATTTTAAAGATCAAAAATAAAAACTTTGTTTAATTTTTCAGTATATAATTCCTACAAATATGCACTGAAAAATATTTCCATGAAGCAGACCTCCCATATTAATCACTCAGGGAAGAACTGATTTTCCATTTCATAGACGTATAAATCTAGAGATATAAAGCAAATATTCATACAAAAGTTGTTAAATCCCAAACACTGCTTAATAAAGATTACTAATACTATATTAGTTGTCTGATGCAGAACAGACTTGTACACATGCCCCTGTACACAGCATGATCATGACAGAAGTTTGTGCTATCTCAGATTCATGGGATAAGGCATCAAAGTGTTTTATGAATATGGTCCCAATATGGGACCACGATGCATTCACCCATTGTCAGTATTTTATTTATCAATCTAGAGTTTAAACTAATTGAAGGTGACGAACCCAGGAGCTGTCAGGGAGAGGCAGATCATAGAAACATGAAGTCATAGAATGGTTTGGGTTGAAAGGAACCTTAGAAGATCAGAGAAGATAGAATCTTCTGCTAACTCTGGCCAGCAGTGATAAGCCAATACTGCTTGAGCTATTTTCAGATTTGAGGATAAAAAATGAAGTTTCAGTGACTGTGCTTAGATATCATAGGTTTAGGTTTTAAGTTATCAGCTGGATTTAGCTCCTTCAGAATTCAAAGGTACAACTGAACTTTCTCACAAGCACAAACTGACTTCTTTTAAATTCTAATTTTAATGAAGTAACAGGAAAACAAGCAAAAAAAAAAAAAAAAAAGGAAGAATTGAAATAGTCTCAGTAAATTAGACAATCATTTAATTCCTGCCAATGATTGGCAGTCAGAATCTGGACTCGCTACACAATGCATTGCCAGTAAAGGACCTCCTGGGGCACAGCTTCCACTCACCCAGAATGGCAGCTGTGGAGCCAACACAGCATCTGCTGGGAGTGCCTGCACACACACACAACCCTCTACATTTCTAGAAAACACAGTGGGTGAGAACATGCAGGCTTGGGAACAAGTGTGTCTGTGTTCTGCAGTGTGGGTGCAACCCCCATTCCACATTCTTTGATATGTGTCCAGGGAATAGGAAAGCTAACAGAGATGTAAACAGGGACCACCAGTTGTCTCACTTTCTCAAGCCTTCATATTCACCAGTTTAGTGTTGGCTGGTTTCATTGAGAAGGGTGAGTGAATATTCATAGTCAGAACCTAATAAGTATCAATTCTGATCCTGCAGAGCCTCCAGATGAAGCAGTTCTAGGTAATGGTCAAAAGAAGAAACACAATCACTGGCTCGTTGCTGAGATTGGGCTTTTTCTTTCCTTCTCAAGATTTTTAATTAGTACTTCTATCCTTGCTACTCAGCATGGAAATAATACCAAAATTCTGAAGAAATAAAGCCTTTTCTCTTTGAAAAATAAAAATCATTAATCCTGCACAGCTGATTTGATGAGGTGATTACTCAGATAATACAGTACCTTCCTGCCATCTTGTGGCACTGCATGGTTTACAACTCCCTGATTGTTATATTGTATAATTTTTTTTTCAAATTAAGTTAACAGTTTTTAAGTGTCAGATGTCATCTAGTTAAACACACACACACACACATACTCACTCTAAGTGAAATCTTAGTCCAAGTAATTGCAGTGTCAAAAATCTCATTGATTAAGCAAATATCCAGACTGTATCAATTGTATTAATTTCAGTGTCTTATTATGTCAAAAATGAAAACAAATTTAAACTAAATAATGTAAAACTGGGTTTCAGTTTAATAAATTAAGTTACTGTTTTACTGAAATAATCTACAGTTTTGTATGAAATAGTACCTTGCATTTGTATTATGAATTAATCTATATTTTTCATTTGGGATGCTTTGTTGGTTTTTGAAACAGATGCCTCCTTTTCCAAGTCTGCCTGAAGAAAAGGGAAGCTGCATCTTTTATATGACTTCAGGCAAGAGCCTGCTAGGACTTGTTCAATGTTTACTTATTTTTCTAAAATAAAGGAATGCATGAGGTTGTGCTACTGTCCGATTTCCTGCTCCTGCTTTTAGGCTGGAATCACCAACTCGATCATTGAGCATGGATGCACCACGAGGAATTAATATCAAAGCACAAGCTGGGAATATTGAAGCTCTTTCCCAGATGGATATCAAACTACACAGCAGTGATGGTGTGGTGAGTACAAGCCCTTCTTTTCCATAACTGTGGTTGATCTTCTGTGTGACTATAACTTCAAATCTTTCTTTCAAGTTCTCTTAATTTAATTCCTCAGGTTTTAGGTGGCAGGATATTAAAATTTATAGTGCCAATTATAAAACTTTTATTTATGTAAATAATACTACCAACAGACATAATGTATTAGCTTAGAGAGATGCTTTCTAATAAAACTTGGATAGCACTTAGCTCCCCACTAGCACAGTGATCCCCAGGCACCTCAGTGAGGAATCTTGGCCCAGAAGCAGACACTTAGCTCCAGAGTGGCAAAATGAAGGAGTGAAACTCTGCAGACATCATTAGCAGTACACAACATGCAGCAGCCTATTTATCCCCTCTGCAAGGCTGTCCTGTGCCTCCCACAGAGGAACTACAGGTCAACTCACGTCCATCCTTAACCAGCTGGCTAGATGGTGAGGCCTCAGCGCTCAGGTCAGTACAGACCTGGGTCCAGCAGCAGCGCCTGTGTCCTGCTGTTCTATGTATAGGCAGGGACCCTGTCACTTATCTTAGAATCATACAGTGAATTGTGCTGGAAGGGACCTTAAAGATCACCCAGATCCAACTTCCCCTGCCATGGACAGGGTCACCTTCCACTAGACCAGGTTGCTCAGAGCTCAGTCCAACCTGACTTGAACACTTTGAGGGATGGGTCATCCACAATTTCTCTGGGCAACGTGTTCCTGTGCCTCACCACTGGAAGGAATTCTTTTTTATATCTAATCTAAATCTATCTTCTTTCAATTTAAAACCAGTATCCCTGATAAAAGAGTCCCTCCCCAGCTTTCTTGTAGGCCCCTTTTAAGTGTGGGAAGGCTGCAATGAGGTCTCCCCCAGAGCCCTCTCTTCTCCAGGCTGAACAATCCCTATTCTCTCAGCCTTTCCTCATGGGAGAGGTGCTCCAGCTCTCTTGAGCATCTTTATGTCCCTCCTCTGAACTCACTTCAACAGGTCCAAGTCTTTTTTATGTTGGGGGTCCCAGGGCTGGCTGCAGCACTGCAGGTGGGGTCTCACCAGAGCAGAGCAGAGGAGCAGAATCCCCTCCCTTGCCCTGCTGCCCACGCTGCTCCTTTTGCAGCCCAGGATGTGATTGATTTTTTGGGCTGTGAGCACATATTGCTGCTGACTCATATGTAGTTTTTCATCCATCAATACCCCCATGTCTTTCTCCTCAGGGCTTCTCTCAATCCATTCATCACCCTGCTTGTATCCATTTTTGGGATTGCCACAACACAGGTGCAGGACATTGCACTCAGCCTTATTGAACTTCATGAGTTCTGTGCTAAGGAAGAGGATGGGCACCAGCTTATCCCTGTCCTGTGTTTATGTCTGCCAAGAGCCCAGGGCTCAGAGGAACTTTCTATATAACAACTCCTGGACAGAAGGCCATTTTTAAGCCTCTGCCTAGCCAAACTCAACTTGTCTCATGGCACATTATGGCTTTATGATCTCTAACAAGTCCATTTGTTCTGCTTTTTCCCACACAGCTTTTGCTCGATGCTGAAACTGTGCGGCTGCCCAAGTTGCCTGAGGGGGCCAGGGGTGGATCCGGGATGTCTCAGGGGCTCTATGAAATCTGCGTGTGTCCAGATGGAAAGCTCTACTTGTCCGTGGCTGGTGTGGGCTCCACTTGCCAAGAATACAGCCGAGTCTGCCAGTGAGGCACCCGGAAAGGCTGCACACGCCCTTGCGCATCTGAGTTTTGTATTACTGCTAAACAGCATTACTGAAGGCCTATCTTTCAGCATTTTAAATACAAAGTACTTCAATTTAGGAAACAAATCTGCATCTTCGGTTCTGGATTACAGGGTGTAAGGGGAAGAAGAGCACAAATGACATTTCCACTTCAGAAGAATGACTTGAATCAAATTACATGTTTTGTCAGTAACACTTGGAAAACAGCCTTACAGAGAGCATAAAAAAATAAAACGTTTCCTTGCTGAACTATTATTCAGTCAGATGATTATATCATTGTTCATATTTTTGAGATCCGTGGGTTTTTTCCTCTCCTTACATGTAAACACTTACTGTACTAGTGGGTGAAATTCAATTGAGGGAACTACTTGAATTATTTGTAAGACAAAGCATTATTTGGAGAATTCAGAAAGTGCCAGCAAATGGTCTATGCAATTTTGTTCTTGCAATAACACAAGATAGAAAAATGCGGTATTTGTGTAAGTTCTGTGTAAAAGGTGTTAATTTGCTAATAGCTTTCTGTTTTAATTTGGCAACATATATGCTAATTTGCTTGTTACGGAGATTCATATAAAAATAACTAATGCAAAAAACTCCAGAAGTCATTAAGGCCTCCCTGTGTCTCAAATCCATTCACTATACAACAGAGAAATATGTTAGTATGTTTTATAATAGCAATTGTTTGTTCTACTGCCTGTACCATCATATTCATTTAAATGCCTTTTTATTTTAAGACATTGTAATTCAACAAGGCTATTTGTTCTGCCAGCTGGACTAGTGAAAAGAAAAAAAAAATGTGTCTTCAGGTTGTCTGACACAAGGAACTGCTTGGGGAGTGGGAAAAAAATCCTTTTATGCAGCCCACAGATTTCAATTAAGAGGAATATTTCATTTCCATCTACACATGTTGACTGGTGTGTCTGATCCTGCCAGAGTGGGACTCCATCACACATGGAGAGAGTAAAACTGTTCTTTATTATTTTTTACATTAGGACTTTGGATACAAAATAAATGCTCACCAGAGCTGACAAACCGTTTATTGGCCTTGTAAAGAAACACAACTGCAGACCCGTTCCCTTGTACAGTGTTGCACTGAACACAAATAAATTGTTTGCACACCTCTGGGTAGCAAGATTTGTGTTTAGGAGTCTGTTGTTTAAACCTCATGGGTTTTTAATTCCTTTGAGATGCTGTTTTGTATATACTTGATGATCTTATTATCCAGGAAGGAGCTATCACATAGTGCCTTGGTGTCTATTTACAGGATTTTAACCCATAGTGTTAGTAAACCACGAATATCCACCTTTTGGGAAAAAATTAATCATCACCCTTAAAACAGGAGAATCAGAACAAAAGAATTACTAACTTTTTTAAAATTTGCTACTTCAGTTCTGGTGAACAAGGGAAGAAAACCAACACTCAGATGAGATCCCAGGTACACACAAAAGCCTGAGCTGAGAGAGAGTCCCCAGTTAACATTTTCCACTCTTATTGTGGTAAAGCCCAGGGCAGTCCCTGCTTCAAGGGCTGCCTTTGCTATTTCTCCAGGAGTCTGATTTACAGAACTGAAACTGCCCTTCAGCAGCAGGGTGAAGCCCTCAGCAATTAAAGCAAACTGGAAGAGCTTCAGTAGCACAAGTAGGAAACACTTCAGGTGAGTTTGAGTGAAGCAAGGTTTCACATGTTATCTGGAGAGTGCTCCAATTGCTGTTATACTGCCTAAGGGAGAAGTCAGAAGCCACACATCTTCTGTATCTGAAATTCCCTTTTCTCGGGCTTAAGACTCACTCACTCACTCACTTTTATCTTCAGGAGTGAGTCCAAGGCAGCTGGCCATAAGGAGGGAAATGTGTATCTCCACAACTGTATCTCTTGACTGTCTCTGTCTCTAAAACGAAGCCCTCAGCTGAGGCACACTTTAACAGAAACATGTCTTCAGTATTCCTGTAAAGTCAGTCTAGGTGGTTCCAGCTCCATGCACAAGCTTTTACAAGTCAAAATACAAGCAGACCTAGCTTATTCATTGGATAGAAAGTTTGAGTATTAAAACAAAGGTCAGCAAATACCCTTGCATGTGCCAGATACCTAAATGCTGCTGCCACAAGTAACTTGGAGAATTGTAATGTCACCAGTCCCTTACAGGTGTAGTATTCACAGCAAAACTGAGACTTGAGTCCTTAGAAATTCCAGCCATTGTTCTGACATCAAGGAACATACACCCACTTGCATGGGGTATCAAACTAATCATTCACCTAAACAAATCCCCAAATGTTAGCCAGATACTGCAAATTAGTTACAATCTGCATGTTCTGCTGGCAATGGAAGCAGAGCATTTTAAGTTACACATTTTAAGCTTTTGGTTTGGAGGCACATTTTCAAATGTGATTTGTCAGTTAATTCACAGCAAGGGACTGAACTGAGGCTTTCCAGGCAAGAATAACCTGGCCCCTAAAGAGCTAGGAAAATCGGGGTGCAGTCCCCTGGCTGGTAGCACTACTAAGCATTATGGCACCTCATTTAGACACTGCAATAACTACCACCTTTCTTGTGCAGATAAACCTTCTGGACTTGCTTCAGTTCACAGGTGGATTCTGAGAAGTACCGGAAACTAAAGAGGTCTGCTGTACCCTCAGCGCTGCAATCACCCAAATCACCAAGGTCACCCTTTTCACTGCTTAAATTTCATTCTTCTTTTCATTATGCTACAACACTGACATCAGAAGTATTGTTGCAGTATAGAAAATGCGCACATTTTTTAAAGCATGGATGGCAACATCTTATCACTGAATAATTTTTTCTTTTAGGTGTGGTTAGTACAGAAACAAAATTTATGCTAAAATTACAAGAGTATAATCAGCTGATGCTACAAGTTGAATTGCTGTTAATCTCAGTATAGTTCATACATCACTAAATTATCATTTCTGATATCTGCATGTGGCTGTCTATCCCACTCTCTTTAATACTTCAAAATTACTGTTTCTACTTGAATCAAACTTTAGTAAATAGTTGCAGATTAACAGAAAATTATGGCACAGGGAAGTGAGAGTATGCAGTTCCCTAGTTTATTTCCAAAAGCATTATCCAAATGGAGAAGAGAAAAAAATCACTACCAGCATAGTGAACTGATTTGTTTGCATATTTAATCCCTCAAAAAGAATTATTTACAGTAGTTCTTGTAACTGGTTGCAGTTGTTACAGTGGAAAAATGATAGTAAAACTTCACTGGTGATTGCCCAAATACGACCCTTTTTGTTTCCATTTCACAGTCCTTTAGTATTTACATTTGTCTATCTTTATATAGCTTTATGCAAAAGGAAATTGCAAGAATTGGAAACTGAGTTCTTGAATAAACTTTATACATTTTGAAAAGCCTGCTTCTCCTTTTGTATTCAAATGAAACACAGCTTAAATGAATGTTTTCATTTTTAACGCAAAATTGTTTTTCCAAGACTAAGAACATGAAATGTACATTATTTAAAAATATGAACAAAAGTCTTGGTCCCAACTAAAAATGTACTTTGCAGAATTTAGAAAATGCTTTACAATTAGGTTTCACTGGACAACTAGAATTCCTTTGTCTTAAACAGTAGTAGGTGAAAGTAAACAAAGAAATTATGTCACTGCTACTGAATTAACCACCCAGAAAACAAACCAAAGAAAATATAAAGGTTTTGATTAAAAATTCATTGACAAATCACTTCATGTGACAAAAATGCGTGTGTTTTTCAAATGAAAACATTTACTTTGGCTGCCAAGTTTAATTATTTTTGAACTATTAGTTCTGCCTTTGTTCCACAAGACCAATCCTGCCTTTCTCAAAGTGTTTAGATCCAGCAACAGAAAATCTCAAAGGTGGTATTACCCTCCTCTACTTTAACTGGAGAAATTACAATAGATTTAATTACGCCCCTGTTTAAAGCAACCCAAGTATACCAGTACCAAGTGAATGCAATCCTTATGGTAAGTTTTAAATCCTATTTCACAAATCTTTACAGTCATTTTACCGGTAATGATTTGAGTACAAATATTTCAAAACTGCATTTTTTACACAATAAACCATTTCTTTCTCTTTTGGTAGTCAGCTACACAAAAATCTATTTCCTTAACAAAAAAGAAAAAAAACCCCCACATACAAACAAAAGGTATTTTTCTTGTTACGAATTGCTGAGGCAAGTGTCCATTGCTTTTTAGAATAGCTGTGTATGCCATGGTTTGAGAGGAAAGCTTTTAAACCACAAGAAGATAGTAACAAGCCTATCAAAGCTTATTCCAACTGCAGTCCCTTAGATGTAGGCTGCCCAATGTATAGTTAAATCAGCTTCCTATACCACTGACTTTGTTAAAACTCCTCACCTGTAATCTTGGGAGGCAAGACTACTGAAGCTGCTTTTCCTAGATAAACTGCTGGTACCTGTGGCAGGTAGCAAACAGACCTGAATGAAAAGACATTTTCTCCAATGAGAACTCGTTTAATGTGCAGAATTACTTGTTAAGTGTATTTTTGTGGAACCTACATGCTAACATTTACTTTTACAGACCCTTACTACAGAATCATCACATCCTAACTGTTCTAAGCTTCCATACCTGACTTAGACACATTGCCAAGTCTCCCAGCTGAGCCAAAAGGAAGAATCAATTAAGCATTTATTTATTTGTTTTTATTTTTAATCAGGAATTAAATGGCACTTACAAAATCATGTTCTATCAGAATATGGTTTCCTGACCTCACAAAGCCTCTTTACTTAGGCTAGCTGTTACAATGAGTTAAGCAAATAAGAAACTAAGAGACTTCCAACTAAGACACCACTCTTGCCTCTCTCTCTCTCTGCAGCCATATGTAAATTTGTTAGTTTCAATTCAGGAATAACAGAATAAATTAGTTTTCCTGTGTCATTCAAGTTTTCTTTCTCAACTTGGTTCAGTATTTAAAATTGCTTCAGACCATTAGCTTCATAAGAACTGGGACCATTTTCTTCCTCACAGTGTCAGTGCTCAACAATATATACAAAATAAAATAAAAATTGTAACAGAATAGTTTAGTGGTTCTGCACAGCCATTTTAACAGTTCATAATAATAATAATACAGGTAAGGCAACATAAGTTGCTTATAAAACACAGTTACACACTTGAAAGATTTTCTTCCTCAGGAGCTCACATAAAAACAGGAAAGTGTTCATGGTGCTCCTGTTACACTTTTGCATGCTGCCGTGAGACTTTATGTTTTAGCTCCATTTAAAGTGAAAAGCCTGAGAACTGTTTCCTTTTCAAGTATTTTGCTTACCCTGAATACTATTCAGAACCACAAAGGAATCTACTTTCAAAACAAAGGGAATTAACTAAACTGATTTATTTCATGGCACACCAGGATTTGTGTTTTACTTACATGCTATTTATTGCAAAAAATCAGCAAAATGTACAATTTGAGAAAACTGCAAACATTGGTCATTGCAAGAAAAAAGCACGTTTCCTTTTCAATAGTATTTTAATATTTGTACAATTATTTAGAAGTAATTGAAAAAAGATTGTGTATTTACCTATATAGAAGCTTCAAATAATACGTAAAGTTAGCCTACATTACAAAACCAAAACACATCGGACTGAAATATATGTTTGCATTTTTCTTTATTAAATTTATGGCACTTAATTTAATAGCAGAAATAATAATAGGGCTCCACAATCAGAAGCAGTATCATTTTCCAAATGTCACATTTCTTTGAGAACAAGGCCTTTATAATTTACTCAAAACTGATGCAGATTCATTGTGATTTTTTATTTTTTCTATTACAACACTATCACAGCTGTATCAGCCCTGCAAACTTGCTGTTGTTTATTTTCCTTTGTATTCTGTAAGTTAAATTGCAGTTTCATTGTGCTGTCAAGTAGATAATTGTAACAGCATGCCACTGGAAAATGTTTCACATTTACGTTTAATGTGGCTGATCCAGCAAAGAATAATCTTTCCATTTAGTATTATCCTTCCATTTTTTTATTTTTTAGATTTTTTTACAAAAAGCTAACGTTGAACATACTGCATGATATTACCAAAAGTATTACAAACTATAGAAGAAAGAGTGTGAACTAATAATTCCAGATTTCTCAAGGGCTGTCGTGAATAACAAAATAAAACCAGCATTACATTGCAGCACCTTTAAACATGTAACAAAAACCAGTGCTCTGTGTACACCAAAAATGAGTTACTGAATTGTACTATTACCAATGTTTGTGGAAGAATATATATATATGTGCATACACAAAGGCACACGTGGGGAAAAAAAAAAAAAACTGAAGCATTTAGACATCTGAAAACTGAGTTTTTTCAAAAATAAATCGTAAAACACCATATAATAATGTTCACAGATTTTGTATCATCCACATGCATTTTTCATTAAACAAAAGATGACAGGCTCTAAAAAAAAAGTAAATTAAATACTTCATTATTTTATAATAAAGTAAATGCAATCAATGCATGACATGATGTGGCATGTTTAATCAAGTATCATTATTCAGCATTAAAATAACTGTACTAGTTTAAAGGTACTAAACTATCCTTTAAATGTTTACAGTGTGATGCTGCAGCAAATTTATAATCAGATCCAGCTGATAAGAGTATTACCATGAGTGACATGAATGTCCACAGAACACAAAAGAATAGAGATATTCTTTGGAGCAGTACCTCCAAAGTTATTTTAACTTCCACCCTATCTCCCATTTCATTGTATGTCCAGTCTTAAGATTAGCACATTGAAAACAGACATTACCCTTTCAGAAACATTACATTAAATGAAATAAATCTAATAAAGTGTTATAATTACAGGCTTCATCTAACAGAAAGCTAAGCTTTGGTTACATAAAGTGCAGTTCAATAATATGCCAATTAATCACAACGTTGTGCATACATCTAATTTCTGCAGCTCAATTTCCTTGCAAATTCTAAAAAATGTTCATGTTTTACAGTTTGCTTGACAGCAGGCTCAGTTAAAAAAAGATCCCATTTAAGTAAATTTCAGTTCTAAGTACCTCGGTACCATCCACCTTTGTGCACTACATTTCTAAACTGCTTGGCACCACGTAACCTCTTGGACGTTCCATAATCTGCACAATTGCATTTGTATCCCATCACATGGAACACCTAAACTCTCGACGAAACAGTTCCCTTAAGTCCTCAAATCAGTTATACTTTTTGTTGTATGAAGTTTTCAAGTTTTATTATGATACAAGCAGTACATTCCATCACTCTCATAGCAACTTCTGAAGTAAACCTATCATTGGGAATCTGTGGAAAAGGAAGTAAGTCAGGATACCTAGTTTTTAAGCTATCTACTCCATAAGCCTCCAATGTCTGAACATCATTTGAAAGTCCTTCAAGTTGCTGACTGTACTCCTCTATTTTTTGTGCAAGGGCTGCTGGTTTTACGTCTTTGTCTGACTTGCCCTTCACAGCGTAGTCTGCTGCAATCAAGGCTAGTTTAGTAGAAAGGTAGCATTTGAAGCACACCCATTCATTGGCATTTTTATGAAGGTCATTTCGTGCAGCTGAGAAGTTGGCTCGGGCCTGCCTAAGCCATCGACGAGCCTCCACAGGATTGCCAACGGACCTGAACGTAGGTGGGACGAAAAAGCGTTGCGAGTAAGACGGCCCTGTGGAGGAGGGACACTTCTCTTTATACTGCTGCCTTTCAGATTTGTGGCTTGTTGCTTCCTGATTCCATGAAGTGTAAAATCTCTGAAATGAAAATTTATCCGACTGAAATCGAGAAGCAGAGGATGAAAATGGTCTCCTTGAGGCTCTGTCCATATTTTGATCCATAAAGGCCTGCTTTTCCATCCTGTTAATCTCATTCTGTAAATGTTTGAAAACCTCATTAGCTATATCAAGATTCTCTGCATTTTTATCTGGATGCCATTTAAGATATAGCCTCCTAATAATCTTTTTTCTTTCAGATTCTGGAAGCTTCCAAGCCTGTTCAATCACAGATGTCACTTCTCTTAATATTTCTGGCAATGAGTTTGACTTTATCTTTTTTGGAGAGTGGTGTTTTGAGGACATTGTTTTATGGCTCTCTCTACCAGTGAAGATAGGTGGAATCGCCCTCGGTCCATGTGCTGGAAATTCTGTAGGACTGGTTGGGGTAGAAGGTGTGCTATCCCTGCCTTGAGAACTTTCCTCCGGTCTGGAAAATTTGTACAGGTCAAGGGAGCTCACTATTTTATATTCACTATATCCAATATCAATCTGGTAAATCTTCCCTAGAAAACTGTGGCTTTCATCATCTTCTCTTTCTACTTCTTGCACAATGATTGCATAGGTGTAAGTTGGCTGATATGATCCATATATATCACCACCTTCAGAATCAACAAGGTAACCAACATATTCACCAGGATAAAACACATTCATTGGATCCATAAGAAGTGTATAGTGAATTTCAGCTGGTATAGGAGTGCCAGGTGTTGGTAGTTCAAGCTTTGATGGCTCAGAAGAGTCATACTTCACTCCTAAACTGTCAAGCTTCTCACTGATCCGATAAATATCATTACAACCCAGCATGGCAATTAAATATGAGGTATCAGAAATCAGGTTGTCAGTTGCAGATTTTAAGGTCATGGCTAATGCTAAAAGGAAATTTATGTCCTTGCTGTCAGAATGCTGTATGTAAAGCAATATTACTGCATTTCCATATCTCTTCAAGAAAGCAAATGTTTCACTTTTGCTGTGGGGAATAGGAGCAAACCCTTTAACCCTTAACGTTGTTTGCAACTTCTCGAAACAGGAAACTTTCAAACCTTCTCGCAAAGCTTTGCAAAGTCTTATTGCTTTTTCTTCATTAGCCAGAAAAGCATTGTCATTTTCATGCTTCATAATCCTAATGAGTCCTGTGATGAACTGCTCTGAAGACAACAGCAGCTGCAACCTTCCCTGCAAAGAACATAGCGCTCCAAACTGACAAATTTTGGGAGATTCCTCATCCAACTGTTCTTCAAGAATACTGCTAAGTAAGCGAGGCCTGAGTTTCTGAGGGAATAACATTATCAATTTAGTGTGAAAGCCATGGTCTTTGCCTAAGTAACACTGGCTGAGATCAACAAGCATCTGCACACCAATATTACCCTGGATTCTGCTTTTGTAGTGGGGTGCATCATCAAACACTAAGATACTAGACTTTACCAACCTACCATCTTGACTGGGAAGGTAAAGGGCAAAATCCCTCATATTCTCAAGGTCATTCCTGACCTTTACAGAATCATTCTGAAGACTTTTGAACAGGCCTGAAACTACTCTTTTAACTGTGCGCATTTCATTAGGATCCAATTGCTTTCCTTCTGAGTTCTTATATATGCGACCTAGGACTTCAACATACTGCTTTGTTGAAATAATGTCTTCAGTACCCAAATGTTTAAATAACTGATGGAAAGTACCAAGTTCTAAAGGAAGTTTGTAAAGATAAGGCTTGAAATCAGATTCATACTCAAGGTTTATTACCACCTCTTCAGGCTTAAGGAGCTTCCAACCTTCTTCCACCATCACAAAAGAAACTCCTCGAAGCTGAAAGCGGAATTCCCTCTTCTCTGTACTAAGAAACTCGTAAATGCTTCTTAGGACCTTGGCCCTAGTTTTCACCATGTCATCATCCAAAGTTGTTATATTGCATATGTTCCTGCAGTTATTGATAACTTTGTCCAGAGGAGGGTCCATATTAACATTCAGCATGGTTAAAACTTGCTCAAGCTGTTCTTGAGCACCAAGACTACTCCCCTCTTGCTCTTTGATGCTTAAAGGTGTTGCTTTCTCAGGAAGAATGGGACACGATGTCCACAGCAGCTGCAACACATCGGTCTGCTTGAATTTAGGATTCACCTGTGCCCCATTGAATCGTATAAGAGGAAGGGTCCCATTAACTTCTTGATACTGAGGATGAAATCTCACAAATTCTGCTGGGGCTCGTTCAGGGCACAGAAAAGGAATTAAAGACAATTCTTTCAGAAAATTTCCTGAGAAAAGGTCTGTTCTTTCTTGAAATATATGATGGAGGAGGACATCTACAGTATTCTGTAGTGTTTCTTTAGACCAGTTTTCTGTATTTGCTCGCATGCTGATTTCCTTAGCGAACTGCAGTAACTGCTGCTGTGAAATGATGAATTTCAATCCGATATGTCGTAGAAAAGTTACCCATGATGGAAGGAATGCAGCTTGATTTTTTGGTTTTGTAAGTTGCTCCAGCTTCTTAAAAAAATCTTGAGGTATAAAGAATTTTTCAGGAAGCATAACTTCAAAGACTTTTACAGTCCTGTCATAAAAGTACTTTGCAGGTTTTAACCTATTGCTTGCATCATGAATGACCAAAATGCTTTCAAGCTTTTCAAACAGCTGTTCTTTCATTTCTGAAGTTTCTTCAATGCTAGTTAGCCTATTCTTTAAGTAGATCAAATGTTCTAATTTTGCATCATACGACAGACTTTCAATCTTTGGCAAAAGATGTTTCAAGTACACTTCAAGATCATCCACAGAGACACAGCCAAGCATAGTATACAAATCTTTCAAATGAACCTTCTCCTCTAGAAAAGCCGAGGAAGTCGACTGTGTCCATCTGTCTACTTCCACTGATGGGATGCTTTTCGTGAGGACATAACATGTCCCGTATTTTGCGATGCTGATGTATCGGCCACTGATTGATTTGTAACATGGAAGAGACTTTAAAATTTTAATGTCATCCTGAGATGTCAAATGACATAAGTTGCAATTGAAGTACATTAGGAGAGCCTCAAAGTCACTTTCTGCTAATTTTTCAGTCTTAAAAGTTGATGTCTGTACCATATATTGTATGGCTTTCAGAATGCTTGAAGGATTATCTATGTTTGCTGTACGTCCCGACAACAAAGGCACTAAAGCACTGTCTTTGGAGCAAATTTTGTTCAATGCCAGCTGAATACAGCCTGTTTTCATTAAAGCATGGAAGACTTTATCACTCTGAGCATTTGGAAAGACAGCTATGTGCATAATGCTGAGTGGCAGCAAAACATCACACTCTGGCACAACAAGATGATTGGCTGAGACAGTAAACTTTACACCTGGGAGCAAAGTCCAGTCCTTCAAAGTTTCAATAATGCCATCGAATTTTGCTTGCGTATCTTCTTGCTCTTCCTTAATGTTTAGAGACTCACTGATAAAATGCCAGGCACTTTTAAGCCAAGATTCACTTGCAAAGTTTTCCTTCCATTTCATACAATTTCTAGTTTTATATTCTCTAGGCAGCACAGATGATAACAATTCAGCAAAACTTCTGATATCAAAGACTTTTGCTACTTCACTGCTGAGCAGAATATTGTTGTATCTCAAGTATAATGTGTTCATAAAGAGATCCTTGCGAGACGGAATCAGTTCATGGTACGTTGTCAAGAACTTCGGTCGCTTTGAATCAAAAACTTGCAAAACATTGTCAAGAGTAATAAGGAGTGGCAAACCCTCAATCTGGATTTCATTTTCTTCTGCATCTTTGAAACAGTAGTCAACCAGGAGTTTGAGGCTATGGAAGAGTTTCAAATTTGTCTGCTGAAGACGACAGGGTAACTTTCCAATGTGGCAATTAGAGTCTGGAAAAGAAAAAGTCATCAAAAACAATCGGACATCAGCAGGTGTCACATAGGTGACAGGAATATCTGCATCTACCAAACAGTGGTAGAGATTTGCAGTCTCATCACAGTTATATACCAAATTAAATCCAATTTCTAAGAGTAAATGCTTGAGTCTGTAAACATTTTCAGCCACTGTCTTCCGTGTCGTGATGTTGTACTCTGTATTTTTGAGGTGCTGCAATTCATCTTGTAGCAAATTGTCAAAGAATGGTCTGCCTTTGTTCACAGTAGACATGTTAACCCACGTGATGATAACAGCAGAATGCAAATCAGATCCATCAACATTTGGAGCTCGCATAACAGGCAAAAGACGCTTCAAATCTTCATAAATGCAACTGTAAACTGCTTTCACTAAGCAATACCAATCTGGCTGAATATCAAGTCTATTAACTGGAAAAAAGGACAAAAACTTTTTTAAAGTGTCTTTCACAGCATGAATAGGTGTGTTTTGCAGCACTGATACTGTAGGGTCAGTGCCTGGAAAATACCTCTTCTTCAGCTGAATCAGCAGTTCAACATAGGCCGGTGCTATCAGTGCTGTCATTAGACTACTATTCCAGTCACTTCTCACTCCAACACCATTATCATCACGCCACAGATTTCTTCTTGCAGAGTCCAGAGCGAAGTGTCCATTCACATGGAAAGGCAATCCAGTTTCTAATGATAAGGGTAAGAAACAGAATGCTCTGTGGGGTTTTTTGTAATTATGAGTAATGCAAGCTGCTACTCCACCCCGAGGGAAGAGAGTAATGTCCTCATTCTTGTGGGCTGAAACCACACTTTTGGATACCTTTTCCATGGCAGAAAAGCCTGACCTGTTACAAATTAACCAAGTTGTGAGATTTCCTTCAGAGTCTTCAGTATCCATTGTGTAAGTAATCTGCTGTACGGGTATTTCACTTAGCTGCTTCTTTTTAGTTACACTGTCAATCACAGATGCATGGAATTGCTTTCGTTTCAGTCTGTCTCCATCAGTGATTTTGCCTTGTACAGAATACAGGACATTCAGTGCTCCTGTGGTTTTTTCTATCTCACATATAGAAATTTTTTCCATATGGTTCAAAAACATTAAGAGTTCTGCTCCATCTGTACGCAGCTTATCCAAAAGGTTTTGGACCATTCTATCTGAGCACGGAACTGAGGAAATTTCTGATACTTTTGCCATTTCTCCGTTTCGAAGCGGAAACCTAAACATTGTACAATTGTCCAGTTTAAAGTGATTTCCTAAGTAGAGGTCCAGTACATCTGAGAACTGTGTTCTGAAATCTGCATCTAAATCTCTAAACATGCGGCCAGGACTTGTTGATGTTGAACCTGGTGCATATCTTGCATGAGGATCAAAAATGCAAAGTATATCATTGCCAGACAGGAAAGAAGGGCAATCAGTAATGTGATAAACAGAATTGAAACCTATACCATATTGTCCAGTTTTACAGGGATTTCCTACTTTTGTACCTTTTCCAAGGTTCTGGATTCCCCGAATATCATCTTCTGTAAAAGGCTGATTATTGTAAACACAGAGTGCCGGTCCTTGAAGTGGTGCCCATTTCTCATCAAATATTCTATCGGCGGGATGCTGTCTAGGATCAAACACAAAACAGATCTCAGTAGCTTTTGCATCATCTGCATTCTGAAGGAGCTCTTTCAGCATTTCTTTTTCTGAAGGGTAAGCATTCAGAATGCTTTTAATTCTACTAGTCAATTTTTCTTTCTGGCCAAATTCTGTTCCAAGGGTAGTAAAACAGATATTTGATGCATATCTTTCTAAAGCTTTATGGCGTTTTGGTATTGCTCCAAGCTTCACTGCAACTTCTCTTGGAATATCGCCATGACAATATTTAACAGTTGTGTCTTTAACTTTAATCCATGGACAATCATTGTAACACAAAGATTTTGCAGGCAGAAGTGCAAGACGAGTATCTGGCAACAAGATCTCACCATATTTTTTCTCACAAAATTCCTGCTTCTTCTCTCTAATGAGGCCCCATATTCCTTCACTAATTATTCTCCTGCAGAGCTGAAAGTTGTCTTCTGTTAGTTGTTTGGTCCCTCTCTCCTGATTTATTAATTCCAGAACTACAGCAAAGTCTTCAACTGTAAAAGCCTGTCTTACACCCACACTTTCAAACAGCTCACGGAAACTGTTTTTGTATTTATTAGGCAATTGATAGAGATAGGGTGCTGCTTCAAAATTCAAATGAAAAGATACTTTTGATGGATCAGCATACACATTCTCAATCAAAATAAAACTACAGTTTGTTAGCTGTTCAATTATCACGGCTTTTGCTGATTCACTCTCTAACATTGCCTCATGCAGATATTTGTAACAAGCATTAGTGATATTTTCTTGATACAACGTGATTCCATCAAATGACTTTGCAACTTCTTCTAACTGATTTATGACTAAATTAACAGCTGGTTTTTTCAGTAAACCCAAAAATTCTTTGACAGCTAATGACAAAGTACCACAACCTTTAAAAGAGTGGGAATTTTCATTAAGAATTGGTTGTGTGAGGCAAACTATATCTTGGTGATCAGCAGTGAAAAGATCATTTGCTGAAAACATTGCTTCAGGCTGAAAATCACTGCCTTTCCAGTGCAGTGAGAAGCCTGCTGGTTTGCTAAGGAAAGGAAGGAAAGGAATGTTTTGACATTTTGCAGCAAATTCTTTAGCTCTAGGATCTCTAGATTTTAGTTTTTCATCAATAAGACTCAATATAATACTGCTCCTGAGACAAGCTGCAGCATGATCAGTCTTGTTAATTTCAGCCACTGACTCTGCACGTTCTATCAGGTCTTCCCATAAAATATCATCTTTAGCCATTCCTAACTGAACAAGTTTAACCAAAATAACAGGGTTAAGATAATCCTGAGTGGTACCATGAGGAAATCTTCCATCTTCAGCATCATACAACTTTGCAACTCTTCCTTCAGGATGGATCAGTCTTGATGGTGTAACTAATGAATGTTCATCCAATGAACAGGGAATACATGGAGTAGCACGAAGAATTCCTGAGAACTCCTCAACTTTTTCATTGAGAACGTAACGCATCAAAGGATCACGCAGCTCTGCATCAATCTCGTGAACATTAGGGAAAAATACCTCAGAAAAGAACTGTTTCTCAGAGAAAGTGTTCTCCAATAAAATGTATTTGCATCCTGCTTCTTCAAATCCTGTCTTTACCCAGGATGGGAGATCTACAGCACACAGATTTTTGGAACCGGTTTTTTTAAGGTACTTCAGAAAGATCTTGAAGGCTGATGGCCCAACATCTGGCCGTTTCAGTATGGAGTCGTCCAAAAATCTTACATTCTTCATTGAAACCCAAGACAAACCATCAGAAAACACTTTGATCCCTTCTTTGCTTTTCATATGAGCTATGTCCTCATAAAACCCTTGACAAATAACAGAAAAATCATCGTGAACTGAATCAGGATCTGGCCACACTGCAGAGTAACTGTAATCAACTAGCTCACCATTGATTGCCATGTCACGTAAAACACAAAGGGCTTCAATGTAGGCTTTCACAATAACATGCCTCATGAATACTGTATTCCATCTTCCTTTCGTGTCTGTTTTCCAGATCTCTTTCCGATTTGAAGTAACTGCAAAGCAGCCATTTATGTGAAGAGGTAAGCCTGTTTTTATTCGCAGAGGTAAATAGCAGAATACTTCACCTATGTTGTTGCAATTAGGTTTCACAATCCATTTTTGATCCTGGGTTTCAGACAGCAACACTCCTACACCACCACAGGGAACTAGGCCTAGTCTTCGTCCACTTTCATGCAAAGAAAATTTCAAAGCATCTCCAACGTCCATGCAAGAACATATAAGCCACGTTGTTGAATCTACTGTTTTCTGTGGCAATTCATCACCTGACCTTTTCGTCTGTCCTGATTTAGCCATTTCAAAGAAAGCAGCAGGATCATCTTCGGTACCTCTGAAAAGTGGGGACTGTAAATCAGCAATCCGCCTAAATATGTGGTGAAATTCTTCTACTACAATCTGCAGGATACATGATGACTTTGGTGTTTCAGTAGGAAGTTTTTTAGTACTGCTGCTGCAGACCTTCATGAGCTTAGCTGCTTCCTTTAAAACACTTGCATTTGGTGCAGTCAAGGCTTTGGAGGAACACAGATTTTTTTTGATAGTGACAACATCTTGTGCCACGCCTGGATCATCTGCTTCAATTTTCAAGTATTTCAAAACCATTGAATTTACACTCTGAGCAAATATTATCAGTCTATGACCACAAATGCTAAATTCATCCACAAGAGAGTAAATATCTGCTGTATTGTAAGATGCACTGCTGACTTCACTCACTTTAGCTTCCTGCTGANGTTTACTCCAGTTGATTTTGATGCCAGGGTTAGACTTATCTCTGATATGCTTACTTATATGGTTGACATTTGGATCAAACATAATCATGAACTCCCGGCTCAAAATAATAGGAACATCAGTGATATGGTAAACAGAATTGAATCCCAGTCCAAATTTTCCTACTTTGTCAACTTCACTCCTTTTTAGAGACTCTCCTAATCGAGTTATATTTAGGAAATCAGAGTCAGAAAACTCAGAATTATTGAATGACCACAAAGCTGGACCATGGCATGCTGCCATTCCTGGATCCAGAAGGTTCTCTCTTATATCCATGTTTCTTCTCATGTCAATCAGGAAATTACATTCTGTTGCATTAGCATCATCAGCATTTTGAAGAAGCTCCTTAAAGATATCTGAAATTGAAGGGTATTCTTCCAGTATGTTTTTAATTCTTACAGTCAGAGGCTCTCTTTGCCCAGATTGCTCAAATCCCATATTTTCTGGATTAATCAGTCTTGTGCTAAGGCACGGGACATTTAACCACTCAGCAGTTTTCATTGGTATGTCTTCATGCACCAAAATTATGGGTTCAACAGAATCCTCAAGCAAATCGTTTAAGTCATCAACTTTGATGTCACAGTAGCAGCACTCATGAATTGGCTTCATTGCAAGTTTATATGGAAGTTTGCCACTGTACAGCGGCATGGGCGTATGCAGGCTCGCAGGGATCTGATTGCTGTACAGCCATCGGATGATGCTCAACATAATGTGAAGGCTTTGCTTACTCTCCTGTTCCGAGAGCGACTGCTCACTCTTCAGATATATTTTCTGAATGACCATAGAAACGTGGTCTGGTGTTAACTCCTCAATTGAACCACAACATTTAAACAACTGGTGAAACTTCGCCATCGTTTTTGGCACGTAATGTAGATAAGGCTGGAGATCAAGATCAGGAACTGACTTTATTACTGCTTGTGAGAGGGAACAAAATGTTTTACCTGTCCAAACCCAGGGAAATTTCAGGGCTTTAAAAGCTTCTTTCCCTTCTTCTAGATGATCATGCATAAATCCATAAATCTCAAGTAAGATATGCTGAAATTGATAGTAGTCCTCATCACTGAAAGTTTTGGAACTATGCCAATCAACTACCACCTTGAAATGTTTCAAGACTGCTTTTATGCTGGGCTTGGTGGGGATACCAAGGGCTTTTTCTATATCCAACACTACATTTTCGACAAGAGGAACTGAGGAACCAACTAATATTGCATGTGAGATATCGCACATTTCTGGTGGTGAACACAGATTACAATGATCTCCTTTCCAAACTAAGGACCCTGGATAATTTGGAGGCCTTTCTTTACTTGCAGGAATCCATTTTATCTTTTTCATCGCAGCTTTTGTTTCAGGTGACTGAAGCAGCGTATGGTTTTTGTTCAAAATCGTCAAGAGAGTTCTAGCTTTTCTGAACAGCAAATCATGATTGGTGTCAGAGTTAGCATGCAAACTTTCAATTTTTTTTGCCACTCTTAAGATATCACTTTCCTCAAGATTGGCTTCATTTTTTAAGCCTATTTGTCTCAGTGAATGAAGAATATCTGAGGATGTAAAAATAACAGGAGGGAAGCAACTTTCCTCCTCAGCATAAAATAAATGTTGCAGAAGTTCTACCTCAGGATCAAAGAGTTCGTTTGCTGACATTATCTTTTCTGGTGAGATCTTAATAAACTTTAGTGGTGTCAGCCAATCTATCACATCGGTATTCTCATTTTTCAGAGAAGTCAGATTTTCAAGAACCCATTGCATTATCTGTGCTGTTTCATCATATGAATAAAAATCACTTCTTATGTCTTCTATAACAAACTTCAAGCAGTCTGTGCTCTTTAGCTGTTCTATTTTCAGCAGATTAGCCAAGCGAATAGTTGCTTCATCACTGCTGTCAATTATTGGAACAGAAAATCTTAGACCAGGAGGAATTTTGGCAGTGTGGTGTAGTACCTTACTACCTTTTAGCCCAGTAAAAACAGGGACACCATCATCAGATGATTTTTCAATTTTTTTAAATATTAGCAATTCCTGAATAATTCTCTTCTCTTTTTCACTTGCATCTGTTAAACTAGCTAGGAATGCCCTAAGAGCATCTTTATGTGTCGACGGGAATGACGCAACCTGATTGCATAGCTTCTGTAAAGACATTTTTTCCATTATTTGTAAAACAGCACTTGGCAATGGTGGATGCACATATTTTTTTATAAGTGGATGTTGGATAGAAATATCCAGTTTCTTAAGTACAACTCCACCAATTTTCTGAATAATATCAGCTAAATATTCTGGGAGCTGAGTCTCAGATTCGTCTTCCAGAATGATAGGTGATGGATTCCTAAATCTAACCAGTTCCACTGATGCTTGATTTTCCTGCAGCAGCGTCTTGGGGATAAGCGGCATTTCATCAAACACACTCAAATCATCAGAAAAATGTATATAGAGATTCTTCCAGACCATCTTCAGCCAGGAAACTGATGGGTGCTTTTTTTCTTCCAAGCCTGGATACCACTGTACAACCACGTCTCTTCCAGGCCACACGCTGTTCATAACTTCTTTAATGAGCCGGGCAAACCTTTCCGGGTTCAGGAGCTGCAGCTGAGTGCATGGCCTCCCTGAAATCACAGCGAAAGGGAAAAACTGTGAAAATCACAGAGCAGAGTTACCTAGCAAAGGGCTTCAGGGGGGAAAGAAAAATGAAAACAAGAAAAAAACCGTCTAATCTGTGCCCTCTTTTTTGGAAAAAGAAATGTTTGTTAAATAGGACTGCAAATACCACATTCCTTTGCTTTCAGGAGTTAATTAAAAGCAAATACATTCCATATTAGTATTAAAATATAGACAAATTGAAAATTATTAGTATGTTATTACATTCATTAGTTTAACACAAAAGTTCTCAGGCATACATAGCAACTAGAGATT
>VYZT01023111.1:0-37057 GCA_013400735.1 Pomatostomus ruficeps | reverse complement strand
GGGCAGGGCCACGCAGGCGCCGCCAGGACCCCCGAGCCGCCCGCCCCGGCCGCTTCCCGTCCCCCCCCGGTGCCCGCCCCTTGCCGGGGCTGCCGGGAGGCGTAGTCCGAGCACAGCGCTGTATTCCCGGCTGCTCAGCACACGCGGAAGGGGCTTTTTGAGAGGTTTGTAGGAACATTTCTCCCTCCTAAGAGGTCCTGATGGGGAAATGAGATTTTTCTACACCGCACGCTTCACAGCGGAAACTCTGCTAACACAAGAACGAGCCAGACTTGGAAGGCCAGCTTCCCCGAAACTGCAGAAAGTATTACCCTTTTAATTACTTTTATTTTTATCTTTTATTTTTATTTTTACTTTCTTCTGCTCAGGGCTGTTAGCAGAACTCCGGAACAACAGGTGTGCTTGACAGAACTCCTGCGGGACTCCTGGCGTGACCCACCCACGCTGTGCCCGTAGCAATGGGGCGCGGCGGGAAGATAAAAGCCAAAACCACGTAAGGGCTGATTCACGAGCCACCCGGCTACAAAGACCTGCACAGTTACATATTTTTTTCTTCCCTGGCATGGAAGTAATTCTTAATGTTTCATCATCGAGAAAAAGCATCTGCAACATTTTTTGCATTGAAATGCAACACCGTAAGGGAGTCCCTGCTGAGTAGATCATTTCGCTGTGCCTAAGGCCCACACCTAGTAAGTTAATAACCAAGGTTTGAAGTCCTTCGACAATAACAGTGCTATGATACATTTGAATTACACAGCAATTCACAGTAGTCAGAAGGACGAGGCGCAGCAGGATCAAACATCCAGGCTTTAAATCCTTCAGATCCTCACTTGTCAGCACTGCAGCGAGTGATGCGATACACGTATCTGAACTGTAAAGTTTCTAATTTTCTTAATTCTATATAAAATGATAAACATCAAGCTTACTCTTCTTCAGCCAGCCCTGAATGTTCCCCCGTGCCGTATTTATAGAATGGGGAAAACATGTCATCTGAAAATTTCCTATTTATTCTCTCCATTCTTAGGCTAAAAATGTCCGGGTTTTTTAAGTCATGAAGATTAAGCCTGCACTGCGTGCACTGATTTTGTGAATAAACACTGAAAACAGCTAGCAGAGAAACTCTAAGAGGGGGGAAAAGGAAGAAAATTGAGAAATCTTTTATTATTAGATGCCTGTTATGGTGCCAAGTCCATCACTAAACCACGTTCTTAAGCTCCACATGCACGCTTCTTTCAAATATCTCACAGCGGCCGTGACTCCGCCACTGCCCGGGGCAGCCTGTTCCAGTGCTTGACCACCCTTATTTGAAGTATTTCCTAATATCCAATCTCAACCTCCCTGGCACAACTTGGGGCTGTTTCCTCTTGTCCTATCGATTGTCTCCCGTGAGAAGAGGCCGACCCCCACATCACTAGAAGTGATGGAGCGCGATAAGCTCCCCCCGAGCCTCCCTTTGCCCCGGCGAAGTTCCCCACGCCCTCGGCTCTGTGCAGGGGGTCGCGGCTGTGGTCGTGAGCAGCGCGGCGCTCCCCGCAGCGCTCCTTCGGCTCCAGCCCCATCCCGCAGCGCTCCTTCGGCTCCAGCCCCATCCCGCCCCGCTCCCGGGCCGCCGGCGGGAGGCGGTGCGCGCTCCGCGCCATGGCGGGCGCTGCGGTCCGGGGCCCGCTCCCGCTGTCCTTCCTGCTGCTCCTGCCCTTCCTGCCGCTCCTGCTGCCGCCGGCCGCCGCCGAGCCCGAGCTACGCTTCAGGCCGCCGGCCGAGGCCCCCGTGCGGCTCTTCACTGAGCCCGAGCTGGCCAGATACGACGGGCACCAGGTAGGGCCGGGCCGGGCCCGGCGGGCGGCCCCGGCGCTGCCTCCTTCCCTGGCGCTCGGAGCTCTGGGCCCGCCGTGAAACTCGGTTTTCTCGTGCTCCCCTGCTGTGCGGCCCCTCCCGCCCTGTGGTTCTGGGCACCGCTTGCTTTTTAGCCAGCAGTTTATGAGAAGTGTGCGGGCGCCCGTGTGCTCCAGTCCCTCCTCCCCCGTCCGGCTGGCAGCTGCCGGGTATGATGCTGCACACACGCACTATTAGAAAATTGGGTGCTATGTGCCCATTTTACTCGCTGCCTGCTTGGCAAGGTGCTCCTGCCAGGGAATTTCGGATTGCCATGAGCTGGAGCCAAAATTAATTTTCTCTCAGTAATTCATTAAACTATGTACTTAGACCATTTTTTTAAAAAACCCCAAGATTATCAAAATAACAAGACAATTTTAACTTAGGACTGTTTAGCTTCCTGTGATTCAGAAGCCTCAGTAGAACTCCAGATTCAAAATGATGAAGTCCTGTATTGAGACATGTCTGCTTCTCTTTTGAAACGCTGTCCCACGTCAGGGTCGTCTCTAGATACTTTAAAGAGACTAATCAATGTCTGACTAAAATTACATCTTATGTATAAAACACAAAGGAGAAGCACTGGCTTATTAAGTAAAACAGATGCCAGCAGATCAGATTTACGTGTGTTTACGTATCTATCCTTGTTTCTTAATTAAATAATGCTGTTGGCCACACACCCTTTTATTTTGGGCAATATCCATCTGCCTTAGGAATAGAAAGATGCAGTTGACAATCTTCAAGCAGACTAATATGCAGATAGTAGGTGATTTGCAAAAGGGACATGTCTTCTATGGTTGTGCTGTTTAAATTAAAAAGATTCTCTCATTGCTTATGGTTGAGTCCTCAACATACATCAGGGACAGTTTAAAGCAAAAGCGAGAAATGTCAAGAGAGGGAATGTGTATGCTGATATAACAAGAGTAAACATACAACAGAGAATTTGTGTCCTGAGAGCTTGTGGATTTCACAGCTAAAACTGCTTTTTGCCTGTGCTTAAGTGCTGAGGATGTATTGATGGCTTTCTCTCCAGGAAGGACAGCCCATCTACCTGGCTGTGAAGGGAGTAGTGTTTGATGTCACGTCTGGAAAAGGTTCGTGTGCTTCTCCTCTGCTGTGTGCTTTGTTTTCATGTCATTATTCACCCATTTGTTTTTAAATATTCCCAGTGTATTGGAAGCCTGCATTTCAATTGCAACAAAAGGAATACACTTCTTCCTCTTTTAAAAAACTCTCCCACTAAGGTTTGTCTACAACATGTTGACAGACAAGCCAGCACTGTCCAGGCAGCTTGGGCTCTACTGACAGAAACATGGGAAACACAGAAGAAACCTACCCAGACCCCTGAGTCCTTGCCAGATGTGAGGTCAGGCCACATGGAAGCTTCTGCTACAGCATTTTATTGTCCTGGGTACATGAACTGAGCAGGTCAAAGCTGATGTGGAGGTACCCAAATGGCACTGTACAACAGCAGCACTGCTGCAGTTGCATCTTTTCCTTTTGTGCTGGTGGTCACACCCCTTGCTGTTTCTGCCTTCCCTAAGAACTAAAAATTTTAATTTTAATTTGAACTCCTGCAACTTAACCCAGATTTGCTGTAAAAAGTTTGAAGGGATCATGAGGGTCTTAGACACTTGCCTTTAATGTCATCATAAGTAAATGAATGGCTTGTTGCTGTGTCTGTACTAACCTTGTCTGGGCATACACGTTGGTTTGGCTCATCTTCAAATCCTAAATTAGACAAGGCTTGCAAATTCTGAAGTCTACAAACACCTCATGAGAATGTAAAGCACAACTCCCTAAATAATAGGTAAATTTTAAAAATGCAGTATAGGAAGTTCAACAGTGGTATAACCCCAAAAAGTGGCAAATCCAAAGTCAGATCTGGAAAGAGCAGTCTTAGATTTGAGCTGCTGCTTTCAGTTTACTGAGATGTAATAGGCTGGTGAAGGGTAAGAGCTGAACATACCCTGTCCTTTGTCAGATCATCACTGGATTTTTATTTTTTTTAATCTGTCAGAATTTTATGGGAAAGGAGCCCCATACAATGCTTTGGTTGGAAAAGACTCAACAAGAGGAGTTGCAAAGATGTCTCTGGATCCAGCAGATCTTACACATGACACAGTAAGAAAATGGGCCATCTGTTTCATTCCATTTTGCAAATTATTATTACACAAGATGATGACTGATGATTTTAAATTACTTGTGTTTATCTAAGTTGATTCACATATTTAAACCAAGATGTATTAGTACCCTTTAGATACATAAAATAGATATATATTTACTGCTCATGAAAAGTCTAACAGCCTTCAAGAGGAAAGTTTTTCATTAGTGGAATCAATACATCTTCTGTAAGCTTGTAAAAGGGAAATCAGCTGCTGTCTAAAAAGATGCTCACCAAACCAGTAAATCCCTTTCTTTTTCAACTGGTTTGGTGTATCCTGACATGGCAGTGGGTGCTAGCTCTGGTAGTAGATTGTTGCTTGTTTGACCTGAATACATTAAAGTTTTGTTAAGGATGAATTTGAACGGAAAGAATAAAATTACAGGCTATCAATTTTATTCATCATGCTCTGCAATGTAAACCCAAAAGCTGACCCTAAGGTTTATAGTAGAAATTTTTTTAAAAGCATGTAAATATCTCTATTTTTATTTCTTTGAGATTGGACTTTCATGTCCCTATTTCTTTCAGACAGGACTCACAGAGGAGGAACTGAAGTCCCTGGATGACATCTTCAATAATGTTTATAAAGCCAAATACCCAATTGTTGGCTATACTTCTCGGCGAATTCTGAATGAGGATGGCAGCCCCAATCTGGACTTTAAACCTGAAGATCAGCCACATTTCAGCATTAAAGATGAGTTTTGAGAAACATTTTTGTACCTAGAGAATGCCTGGGGAGAGGCATAGCAGAATGTTAAATTAATTCCCTGTGTTGTGGAATTCATTAGTACAATTAGCTATCATGAGTCAGTTTTCTGCTCAGAAAATGTGTGTGTATGTACACACATAGCAAAGAGGAAACAAACAGGTCTGCAGTAGTGTCATACACCTGGGCTGTTTGCTGGGAGTTGCGGGAATTGTTTAACCTGCAAGTTCTTTCTGCCTGGGTTTCTCTCTTAAAAAGTGTATAATGTAAAGTTACATTCCTTAGAAGAGAGAAGGAAGTTTTTAGTAACTGAAATATGCCTGGTCTTTTTGGAACTCCCAAGTTCTTTCCCACCCCTTGGAAGAGTGTAAATGAATTGTTTGGACAAGCTAACATCAGTTCTCCGTGCTTCATGTGAATGTAGGTATCACAAGTACAGACAGGTGCAATAGAGGCTTACATTTTAAAAAGCATTATGGGGTTTAATATTTGATAGGTTTGAGAATACTGGATATAAAGCCACTCAGTCTCTTAAAATGCAATTACTGTGGAGTATTTCTGCAAAGCCTACAGCTGTAAACTGAGAAAAATAAATCTTTTTTTCCCCCACGAGAACTACTTTGACATTTTAAATAAGATTCTTATGTTGGTTTTCAATAAATGACACTTTAATTTTAAAAAATAATTATGAGAGATGTCATCTATATTAGATTATGATGATTTCCTTCTAGTTTTCTCCAATCTTTCTCTGACAAAAAGAGGAAATCATAGCCCACTGTTTGCCACATACTCTTACAGCACAAGTTTATTTAAGCAATTTAGTGTCCTGTGGATGTTGTTAGCATTTTTATATTAACAATTTCAGCTCTCATTTTTTATGACTCTTAGTTTTTCTTTGTTCTTACTTTGGCTTCATCATTGCTGTTTTAATCAAGTGTGCAGTACCATGTTCCTCTTCTTAACCTGACATAAAACTGCAGATCCTGCAGGCTGAAAGCAAACCCCCTTTATGGTGTTTCCCTGGCAGTCTTTCAGCAGCAAGAGCACTGTAAAAGCCTGAGCTGTGTAAATTCTGCTAACCAGTGACTTTCAATAACTTAAGTAGAATGTGAACTGTCCTGTACATGGATTTATCTGTCAGTGTCACCATTTTGATTGATATGGAAGAAACTAAGCAGCTTTTCCTAAGTCTGTATTATTAATAATACAGATATAATAAAAGTACAATTCTGTATTGTTGTGCTATTTTTTTAGCATTTTGGCAACTTTCTTCGAAGGAAAGATTTTGTAAGATGATTCTCTACTTTCATGTTTGTAGGAGACAGCTGCCTGTCAGTTGAGTAACTAGAAAAGCTGTTTCTATATATCTGCCCATCCTTTCACAATGTTACAGATTTTATTCTAGACTTGTTTTGTGTTTTACCATTAGACCACTTCATTTGCAGGAGGGACTCCATGGCCCCTCCCCACTGTTGGATGGTCCTCTGGGTAGAAAAAATAAATCAGCATCTAAGAAATAACTATTGCTCCAGATAATTATTTTTGTGTTACTATTTCTTATTATTACTGCTGACCTGATTAGAGACCAACAGCAGCTGGGAGTTTGCTTCTTGATGATACCTGTTGTCTTTGTGGGAAAGCATGTGGGTTTGGTGGTAATGGTGGTTGGTTGCCAGCATTTCACAAATAATTTTCCAGTGCCTACTGTTTTTTTCCCCTTCTCTTCCTTTCCTTGCATGTTTCCTGATGGGGCAGCTTCAGGAGTTGTGCTGCTGTGATTACTGTAATAGTCCTTGCTTCATCTGGGATCATGATATCCATCTGCATTTTAAAAAAACCAACTTTATAGCTCGATTGCAGCTCATCACCACTGAGTGGCTCAGTGTTCCTGTTCTCTTCCTGCTTTTCCTGTTCTCCCTATGAAGTCACCTTTGCTGATGTCAAAGCAGGTAACTCAGCTTCTACTTGTACTAAATTTCAGGTTCTTTTCAGTGAGGAAATGCTCCTGTTGCAACAGGAAATGGTGATATAAAACCCCCTCTTGGAATGCAAGATCCCCACGAATCCAACCTGCTCTCACCCCTGTCTGTGAGAGAGATGTCCTTTCTTTCTTATGTTAAAGACAAGGTTATCACAACTGAGTGCACTTTAGAATGCAAAACATTTCCTTTCTGGTTTTACTTCCATTTGGAAACTGAAGTTTCACATTTAATCACTTCCTAGGCTGTTTCACTTGGGTTCCCACTCAATAGAAGTGTTACAATAATAAGGCTTTAAGTGGACGTATCCTTAACACGTTTTCACTGACTCCTTTTTAAAAATGCATTCAGAGTGCCACAGTATTTCTCTTAGTGTTAATTTAATGACACTTATTTTATGTCTAAGGTGGTTTTACTTGCCAATGGCCTGAAATTTATTTTGCTTAAAAGCAAACTGTCTGCTATGGCTGCTTTGTTCAGGCAGCTGCATTTCCCTGACCTCTGTATTATTCCAGTGAAACAGGTGCCCTCACAATCTATATATTGCACTCAAAACAAGCAAACTGTGCAAAGTCCTACTGTAGCCCTCCTACTCCACACTTCTCTTGGAGGGTGTAGAATTTCTTTTAATTTGCTTGCTGCTTCCAGGTAACTTTGCAAATGTCATTATTTTTGCTGTGCTGCTTCCAATATGCATCTTGCTGACCTAGGTCTAAGGTTTTAATGAACTGCTGCACCAAGAATTGCCTTACTTTAGTATTTAGTAACAGTTTACTCTTCAGAATGATGGGTTCATTCACCTAGATGATGCATAACCTGCGTTGGTGTTTCTCACCTGGCACTCTTTTCAATAGTCCCTCACTTTCAGCCTAACATATTTGACTAGTTTTTGTGACAGGATAAATTCTATCATCCCTACTTTAAGAAGGACTTCTCTTATTAACAGCTGAAGCATTATGACTACAAGTGTAAGCAACAAAAATTCAATAAAGGGATTATGAAATGCAAATCAAAGTATTATACTTATTTTTTGCAGTCGTAGGGACTGCAGCGAAGAGAAATCCTACTAAGAATGTGTTATTAGTTATTGCATCCTAATCCAAACAAGACCACCTACCAGAATGCAGGGGCTCTGAACCCTGCAGACTGAGCAGCTGAGACTTTTCAAAGAATTTGGCATTAGAGATAAAATTATTTTTTTTCTATCTCTAATGTGTCTAGGGAAACAATTTTTTTTGTAGCCTGTTGCCAAAATATGAGTCTTTTATTGACTTAAATCAGTTTCTGTACTAGTTTTCTTCTGCAGAAAGGGCCTTGTGATTCTTTGAAAACTGCAGCCTAGGCTTCTAACTTTGTGGCCTGAGGATACCCCTGGCTGTGAATTCATCACAACATCAGTGTAGGAATCAATGTGGGATCACAGTTCAGACTGCACTTGTCAGACCTGCCAGACTTTCATGTTTCAGTAAAAATTAAAAGAGGATGCTTATCTGTGTAAGGATGGTGCTTTGGCATGGGAGAAGCCTCAACACAGTTTGTAAATCACCACCTTTTATTTTTGTTTCAAAACCACTGTCAGGCAATATATTCAACAAATGATAGTATGGAAGGGTATTAAATTGCAGTAGTTTTCCCTTGTAAGACTCCCAAGAACCTGTAGAACAAGAAAAAAATAGTTAAGATGACTTTCGTATATGTATTCTGTCTCTTATAGATGAATATATTTATCTGGAATGGGCTTAGTGTAATTTGAATTTGCTCAAGAGAAAATGGAAGAGAGGTGGATAAATTCACATAGGAAGCCCAGTGCTAATTTTTCAGCTGATCTGGTTGAACTGAAAGGGAAAAAAGTGAAAAAACATCTGACTGCTTCTGTGAGTGAAAAAGCTGCCATTCAGGAGGATTCAGCTGCACATCTGGAAGATATGCTGAGCAGCTCTGATTAATATTTGCATATTTTCAGATGAACACTGGGTATCTTGAAATCCCAGAACTGACGTAAGTGATGACAATCATACACTTTGTTACCCTTCATCCATTTATGCCTTTGCCTGATGTTTTCCTGTCCACACAGGAAAAAGCATACAAACCATGCAATTTATATGACAAATCTGCGCCCCATAAGTAATATTCATATAAATGCACATGAACCTAAAACCTGAAAGCTGTTTATATGGTATACAGAATGGCAGTTTTCAAAGAAACTAGCCCTTGTCTGTGAATGCTTTCAAACAAACAAAAAAATCACTAAACTTTTAGATTTGTAGCACTTCACTCAAGAGCTCTCTCTGTGAACACCAGACAATTGTAATGTACAATATATCTGTCTGCTTTGGTACAAAAGTCAGTGCTATATCCAAAGGTGACCTTTTCCCCACTCTATTCAGTCAGAGTGTCAAAGAACTAGGTGTATGATAGATGGGCATCACTGCTAGAAGTACTCTACTAGCATAGGCATGATTTGGACTTTGGCATGTCCAAAAAAACCCTAACCCAGAAAACAGGATAGGTGGGAAATGACAATTTATCTTAGTGTGCTACTGGGATGATTTATACTGGCAAGGTAGATCTGGCAGAGCAGAGCTGATAACAGTGCTTCCTATTTTTGCTTCTGTCAAATATGGCCTATGATAACAATGTAAACTTGTACCCTTATCCATCTGTTGGTCTTCACGTAACACCTTCTGGTTTGGCTTTTTTTTCTTTCTGTTCAGTAGAAAGTGTGAGTCCTGATTTACTTGTTTACAAAATTTACACTTAGATCTTGGCTTGGGTAATCTGTTGATGAGAAATCCAAACTAAAAGAAACAGAGATTGATGTTCTGTGAAGAACAGAGCTTGTGCACCTGGATGAACTGCAGAGCCACAGGAAGTACTCTTGAATAAACAATTTCTATTACTGTTTCCTGTAAGTTATTTGTAGCTATTGCCATCAGAAATTCTGTACTGTTGATGAATGTTCAGATTACCATGTTCTGCAGTACTTCTTGACATGACTCTTTATCATTCTGACATGAGGTATTATCCTTCCGAGAAGTGAAAAGTTTAGAAGAAACTGGATGCAAGCCATCTTGGAGATAAGCCAGCCAACAAAAATCAAAATATGACCTAATTTTCCCTCTGCTTAAAGAAACCTCTCTGAAAAAGGAAAAGATATCACTGTCCCAGTGTCTATATTTTACTTTCCAGATTTTGCTGAAAGTTTTCTCATACTGTGCCAAGGCAGCAGATAAAGCCTTGAGAAAGACTTGAATCTAACCCTTGCATTGTGAAAATTTTAATCCACTTCTTGGCGTATCTCCTGGGGCTTTAAAGATTACGACAACACAGAGAGTGGAGTACAAAGAGTCAGACACATGAACTGAATCAGACCAGGCCTAAGCTAGTAGGAATGTCTGAATGTAGAGCTGAAACTTACAGCCTTTCACACTTCTTTTGTAGACAACAAAATCATTGAATGAAAAATAAATCCCTTAAAGGTAGCCCTTCTTTCAGTCAATTTGGGCAGACAGAATTAGATGACGACCGAAAACTTTCCTCGTGCCTTGTTCTGTGCTGCTTTGCAGGGACTCTAAAATCATATGTATTGGATACACAGAACTTAGTTACCAAGCAATTCACTGCCTGGAGGGTAGCTTTATAGATTAAACTGATAACTGGTTCAAAATAGCCATGGCAGATCAAGAGTATCCTAGGAAGGTTATTTGCCTCATTGGGGACTGTGGCTACATAGCCTTTATTTTACTTTATTGCTGTTTTGGTAATGATCACAGATAAAGTCCTGGCAAACTCAAAATTACTCATTACATTTATGTCTTTATTAATTTTTATGGTTGAGTAGAACTCCTAAAAACTTTACTAATAAGAATAAATATCATTCCACAAAAAAGCAAAGTGTTGATTCTGAACTGCTGAACTGTGCAGCACAACTAAGTAAACTTAAGGCAAAAGTGTTAATGAGAGGGATTACAAGTTTAAATTGAGATTACATTCTTAGGTAACACATCTTGGAAGTGCCTCAGGCATTTAATGGATTTTTCTTTATTTATTGTTTAACCATGCTCTGTACTTTAAAATAGTTACGCAATACTTTTTAAGAATAGGGCAGTAGGACTTTCAAGGCATTTGTGAATTATTTTCATGTTACACAAAGACAAACATACATGTGCACTGAGATACACAACGGACAGGTCTAGCAATTTAGATAAAGGCAACAGTCTTACAGTCTTTTAAAACGTTGTATTCCATGTATTTCTTAAACTGAACAGGTCACAGAAAACACAACAAAAATGATAGGCAGAAAAGAGCTTGTAGGGATATCTGAAAAACTCTCAGTATTAATGCGTGTAGAAGACCAACCTATCAAGTTTAGTGCATGTGAAAGGATTTTAAGAACATGAGCTTAGCAGGGGTGTTTGGTATGTGCTGAGCCTCTATGATTCTACCCATTAGATATTAATATTTTCCGTAAATTCCTTCCCATGCCTCTGAGTGGTCTCTTTGAGTTTAGCATGTCTTGCAGCTGGAAGGAAACAGGCTGCTGAAAGGTTCATATGTGAAGCGGCAGCGTATCAGTGGAACATAATGATGTGAGGCAGAGGGAAGGAAGACGAGTGAAACTCTACTTAGTAGAGGCAGCAGGAGATTATAAATAACTCACAGGAGACCACAGTTTCAGAAGAGGTGAAACTTGCTGATGCATTCAGAGATAAGGCTGAACTTGAGAACAGAAAATTGTGACATCCTCCTTGGATACAGTTCTGGGGAAATCATTGTGAATTAAACAGTTCATGCTGCTGGCTCCTTGCTTGACAACCTCAGTCTTGTTTTCCAAAAATACTGATGCCTTTGGCTTTGATACCTTGCAGGTGCCTGGATTCATGGAAAAACACGCTGCTGCTACTTAGCCCATAACTTATCAATTGTTCCCATTTTGTCTTTAAATGATGCCCATTGCAGTTTAGGAAAGATGGCTGGAGTTAGCCAATGAAGAGGTGACCTGGAGCACAGAAATGAAGGTCCAGTTCTCAACTTCACTACAGCTTTGCCATCCTTAATGATAGGTTTCCTAGCTGTTAAATAAGCTGGTGTTTTCCTTGAATTCCTTGTGACTTTCATCCCTGTTGTGACTTTCAGCCTTTTGAGGAAGGTAATGTTGGCTGGACATTTGGGCTGGTGGGAACCCAAGATGGGTACAGTATAAAGAATGCTACTCTATGGAACTCTTAATTTCCTCACTCCAAAGAGGTGTCACTTTGTGATGCTTCATCTTTCAGCTGAAGTAAATATGGTTTACCCATGTTGATGCAAGTAATATGGATTTATGGGAACCTTTAATACATAGGAAAATAGTTACAAACAGTTATTCTGCAATACTTCAGCTCATTTTATTGCAAGGCCTGACAGCGGCAGTGTGAGTAAATTCCTCATGGTACTGTGAAAACACAAATATAAGCTAGTCTAAGTCTCTGAAATGTATCTGGTTTGTGTTACCTGTAAAAAAACCCCTCCACTAGGCTGTTTGATTTAAGAGCAACAGAAATAAATCAGGGGTTTTCCTGGTACTAGCTGAAAAATTATCTCACTGAACGTGTTTTTTCCACAGCTGGGAACCTGCTGGCCACTTGTATTTTTCATTGTGCACACTGTTGGTAGTCACCTAATAATCACTGGAATACCTGCATCAATTATTTACATAAATACCTTTAAATTTTCCTTTAAATATATATATATATTCTGTTTTCAATGGAACTGAACTAAAAGTAGACAGCTAGCACCATGTGACTTGAGAAGTCTCCATGAGCTACTGGAAAGCACTTCTTGATTTATAGACAGAGTTTGGAAAGCCAAATGAATTCTGTAGAATGTTTATATAAAAGCATTACTCTCCATAACTTCCTCTAACTGGACTGTCCTTTCATTTCTATCTTTTTCCATCAACTCATTTAGACTGACTCAGGGCACCTAAAAATAGTTTAGGTTTACTTTATCTTTTTATATTCAGACTAACACCACAAAATAGATGATGCCTACATGCAGTTATCTGAGGAACCCTACTCTGTTATTTCAGCTCATTCCTTTTGGGAATCAGTGAACCACATATTAAGTCGGTATAAATTTAAATAATCATAAAAGTCAAGGAAGGTATGTGCAAGAATCTGATCCCAACTTAAAAAATGTAACAAAGATTACTCTCTAGGCCCTGGAGAATGTCTCACCTTTAGATATCCCTTTAGAAACAGCATGACTGCAGTGCTGGTAATGGAATCATCCCAGATCTATGCTGGTGTTACTTTAAATAAATCCAAATAATTTTAATTCTTTTGCAATTTTTCCATGTAGCAGGAGGTAGCTTTACACCACAGGAGCCAAAGGAGGATCTCTGTGAATAACAAGTTCTTACTCTGTCTGGGACAAATCACAAAACAGAAACTAACTCAAATGTAGTTCATTATTCTGAGCCCTGCAATGTGGTTTTTTTGGGGTTTTTTTGGTTTTTTTTTTTAAGAGAAAAAACCCAAACCAAACAAAAAAACCCAAATCAAAACAAAAAAGGGATTAGAGGAACTTCAGAGGGAAAAGTGGGACTATACCTGCACACCAGAGAGTTGGTATGAACTTTAAGAGTAAGCCTTGTATGCATTTGTTTACACATTCTCAGACAGCACAAAACTCAAAAAAATTCTGAAACATTTAATCCAAGGGAGAACAGCACAGCTATAATTTACCTGTTATTTATCTACTTCAGAAAACAGATTTTTGCCTCAAGCTATAAATCATTAAGGCCTCTAACTTTCAAACAGTGCATCACAAATTGGCTTTCCGGTTTATAAAAATCATCCTAATATGCCCCAGCACTGTTTTCTTTCAAGAAAGCCTACAGAGAGCCAGCTGTCTGAGCTGGTTGTGCTACTATGTAAGATCTGTGCATAAGTGTCTCTCTGGGAGTTTTGTTTTGGTTCTGTCATTTAATATTCATGACAATCACCATTAACCTGCCAGCTGAGCTGCCTTAGCATCCTGCCTCCAGACAAAGTCAAAAGTTTACTCCTAGCCCACACAGCTCCTGGAAGCCTGCATTTCCACATTACTGGATATTTTGGCTTGCATTTCTCATATTTAAACTAACAGGATAAATAATAAAACCCAAAAAAACCCAGAAGAACTGCTAGGGAAAAGATAAAGCAAGAACAAGAGGGTGTTCAGTACTCCTAGTTAGTGATGACATGGTTAAGCAATTAATCTGATCATTCCAACCAATACACCAAGGTTTTGGGAAAGCTGACAATTCAAATATGGCCATTAATAATAAAATGTGATGTGGCAAAAAGGGAGGGGGAAAATCCTTGCTTTTAAGCTGCATGGAATAAACTCTGCCACCTTAAAATTACTCATAGCCCACTGCATATCTGTCAAAACAATATAGAAATATTGGGAGTAGTAAATAATTTCAGTGTCACTACGAAGAAATATATTCATGCTAAAAGCAAATTCTGTAATTACATTATTATTTTAATGTACATATTTTTGCATCAAGAATGTCAGAATAATCAAATGATGACTAACACTGGACAATTCAATTACACACAGCAACCTGGAGAAGTCCAAGGGATGCTAAGTTTCAGCTTCCCCAGTCAGGCAGAACAAAATATACAGTAGGACTCCATCCTGCCAGCGTGGGGCAAACTGAAAAGTTGTTGGAGAATAAAGAAAACGAAGGAGTGACATGAGAAGGAGGGAAGAATCAGCGAAAAATAGAGAGTAAGAGGAGAGAAGGACCCCCATGGTCCAGAGAGAGAGAGGTAATAGAAATGTTGATGTTGACATCCACAGCAGAGTGAGAAGTCCAGAGCCTCACTGTGTGGCTGGTTCCTGCCTCATTGTTTCAGACTAGTGAAGCGGGGAAAGAAGAAACCCACATTTTAGAGTGAACAGTTGGGAATTAAGTATTATTTTATACTGTACAGAGTGATTAGAAGAAATCTATATTGGATTGTATTTCTCCCTTCAAGTTCCTGTGATGGCTTTTGTTCAACTGCAGCTGAATGGACAGAAGGAGGCAGAGGCTTACTTGTTACCTGGAAGAGAAAAAATGTTTTTCCTTATTTTACTCTACACCCTGCAACAGAGAATCAGGGATGGATTTGTCAAAAAACAGCAGTCGAGGGAATTAAGAGCTCACTCTTATGTGAAGACTACAACATCATCTTTGCTAAGGAGGTATAAATTTATTTTCCAGAGGGAACCAGTCCCCCAGGGGTGTTAATTGCAACAATGCACTTCCAGAATTAGCTTTGAAAAACAAAGGTCTGTATAAAAGCTCCTACATAAAACTTCAGATAACAGACATCTGAAACTTGCCACAACTTTATAAATGTTTCTTTCCCATCGACAAAGAATTTAGAAAACGTGAGGAATGTGAAATACAAATATCTAATATGATGCACAGCCATCTCCACATAAAATGAAATCACCAAAACATGGAACAGTAAAGGAGAACAGAGCCAGGCCCTCTTCATTTGTATCTAATGGGCATCCCAAGTGAGGACAAAATATTGTGAACTAAATCACAATTCACCTGCCTGTCCTGGGTGGAACCAGCTCAGTCCTGATGGAGACAGCCCCGGAAGCTTACACCAGTCTCTTCCCGTGCTATAAACCAGCACTGCTCAACCTTGTTTCAGCTGCCTGCTGCCCTCTGTAAAATCAACTGTACTGCCTTTAGTCTGCTTTAAGGCTCTGGCAGCAGAAAGCCCACCAGGACTCAAAGCCTGTTATGAAATCCCAACAGGAAGGCCCAATTCTAGCACATCTCTTCATACTGCACATGCCCTTTCCTAAGCATGATTTTGTGAGGTTTTCCTGCACCTTTAAGGAGAGGAAAGAACTCTTATTCCAAGTATGACCATTATGAGGCATATACATATAACCCTGTTTATGCAGAAAGCAATGATTTTATATTTTTAGTAAAAGCTGTTTATCAAATGCCTTAACACCATTAAAATGATAATCACAATTATCAGGGGGAAAAAAAAAAGGCAGCAAAAATAAAGGACAAGTATCTCCTACTGCATACCAAATAGCAACTCGATACAAGAAAAAAGGTATTATTTCTCAGACTTCTTTCTGGAAGCCACTTCTGGAAAGGTTTTCTCTTTAAATCCAGCCATGGCTTTATGACAATGTGGCATGGTTGTTGCATTTTCAAAAAACCAGTGTGTTCCCATTAGAATGTCTCTGATCTGCCTCTAGCCACAAGCTACACTTAATATTGTTTATTTTCTGTAATTTGTGAGATCATGTTTTACCCTCAAGTACATTTCATATAAGTATTGCTCTACCCACTGTTGATTCAAAACAGCTAAAGGAAGTAGGAACAGGACAGCAAAGTATTCAGTAATAGGCAACAGGCCTGGAGAGAAAGTTTAGAGAAGATTGCAGTTCAGAGTGTAGCTGTTTCTGTATAAGTAGAAATCACCTACAGGCAATTTCCCTTGTTTCTAGGAGCCTATTAACTTTGATATTTATGGAAGTCTTAAGCTGCTCCTTTGGAAACAGTCATAGCAAATGCTCCTCCAGGTGGTTATGAAGCTTTTTTTTTCCTCTAGAAAGCTTCTTTAGAAGTAATGAAAAAAAAGTAAGAAATTTAATTCTTGTAAATATACCATCAAGGCAGCTAAAAGCGCAATGACAGTTTGCTTCACATTTCAGGCCACATTGTCCAGGAACTCCCTACTAGGAAACTTTATTAAATGTAATAGTAAATCTAATTTAGAAAGAGTGCTGTTTTTACTGTATTTTTCTTCTGCAAATGTTTTCCTAGATGGATGCTTTCATAACAGTACTTTTTTGTTTGTTTGCTTTGTTTCTATGAAACTTGAAATGATAAACCAATGTTCAGCTAGTGTACAGCAGTAGAAATACAGAGCTCCAACTGAGCTGTGCTGAGTTTCAGTATTTTAGAACCCAGTCCCCCCTCTTTTTCCTGGACCACAATAACCTCCTACATTATCAACTTCCATGTTTTCTATGCTGCTCAAAAACCTACATATTTTACATTTAGATTAAGCATCAAAAAAGCACCTCTCTAATTATAAATGTAATTACAGATCCACTTTTCTTCCACAATTTTAGGATTAAATGGATACTTGCTTTTGGTTAGAACCAAACTTTGGAATTTCAGAGCTCTGTACTTCACTGTACATCTGTGTACATACTCATCCCTTTCCCTTCATTTCGCCTTTTGAAGAATATTAAGACATCCACACTACTGGGAGTTTTGACAAATATTGTTGCAAGATACAGTATAAGATAATTATTTACGAACTGTGAAGCAATTGCTAAATCTAGCTAAAAGCTATAGAAACAAACCATATGTTTTGATGATGCTTATTCTTGATTTTGCTGGGGAAAAAACCCATACACCCCCCAAAAAATTCAAAGTAAACATAATTTTCTAATTTCATGCTAATTTACATAATTAAATAGCTCTCCAGGGGTTTCGCTGCCAGTCTAAGATAACAACCATCCAATCTGGCTCCAGCACTGAATAACCACTTCTGGTTATTGTTTTTATACCTAATCAAGATTAGGTGAAGATCTTTCTCAATATGAGCCTGGAAGAGCTAAAATCCAGAAGGACTAAGGGCTTTTAAATATTCAATAGAGCAAAATGGAGCTTTGTCTGCCCTAGACTTTAAGAACATGGCAATGAGCACTTCCCCTGTTTAATGCTTAGTTTAGAATGTTAAACAATATTATTGATATACCTTAAATTTCACTGTCTGATACAAGAGAGACCAAAACTTCTTTCCTTCCCTGTTTTCCTGAACAGCTTCACAGAAACCCAATAGAAAATGGGGTGGAATGAAACCGGTTTGTAGTCCTAGAGAAGAAAATAGGTTTGAAATATAACTGTGGCAAACAGAAGATGCAGACAAAGAGGTACTTGCCTCCCAAGCAGCAGCCACGAGACAAGCAAATAAAAAAAATCTGAGCCATGTGGATGCAAACACAAAAGTGTGTGTATATAGTTTTAGTAAAATTGTGTGGCCTAGTCAGAAATATTACTAATGTAGGTAAGAAAACACCCCAAACCAGTGAAGAACTTTGTAGAATGATCATGAATTACCACAAAGAGAGAAAAAAGGGAGCAAGGGTTTTCTGAGTGCAGCCCTGATTGAAGAGAAGCTTGGGCTACTGCCAGAGGAGCTGTTTCCTATTGTCTTTTTTCCTGCTACATTCAGGAAAACAGGACCTCAGTTTAATCCTACTATGATTACAAAGAATGTACACAAAGATATATCACTTTGTATAAACATTTCTGACATAAATAAACTAGGGGAGCTCAAATATTGGCCAACCACTAAAGTAAAAAGTTATGTAACTCCTTTTATATATACTGAGAGAAAAATATACAGGAAAAAAATCCAGCAAAATTCTGAAATAGATCAGACTTTTAGCATTCAGAATTTGTAATCTAAGTTTTTTTTTAACTTAAAGAATTAAAAATATAATATGAATATAAGGGAACATATTATTTCACAATATACAGGTGAAACTTTCTGAAAATAGTGTGGAGAATTGAGGAACCGAAAAAATTATCTAGTAATCACATTATCTTGAAACTTAGAGATCTCTATTACATACCAACCTAACCCCAAATTCCTGTATTAGCCTAGCTAGATCACTGAAACACAAAATTCCCTGCACTCCCCTTCGTGGGTCCTTCTGCAAGCACTCCCTGAGGCGTCGCTCTGTTCTCCCCTGCACTCTCCATCTCTGAGAGCTCCGTGCTTTGAAGCAGGACAGAACTCTTTGATTCTGCACAAGTCAGACACCTTGAGGTTCTCAACCTCAAAAGAATTTCTTAAGTGTTTTGCTGCATTCATCTATTTTTGATGCCTTGAACAAACAAGAGCTGATCATGTGCATACAGAAAGATTCCCATTGCCTTTCCAACGCAGCAGCTGAGCAAGACAAAGACCTGGTCCTGTACCCTTGACTCACACAAGTAGCCAAAATTCTCTCCTAATGCCTTCTTTTTCAGAGCAGGATTTCACTGGAAGTTCTGAATGTATGAATGTCTCAATTCTGTTTCAGAACAGAGAAAGCAGAGGGTGCAGACTCTTCCAGAAAAGGGAAATCTAGTTCTTGTTTATATGAAGTTGGTCCCAATTTAACTGATCTGGGCCAGAAATGCCTGGCATGAAAAAAGAACATTTACCTGGTGCATTTTTGCTATCCAGGCTGACAGAGTATCTGTTTATATATTGTAACTATTGAGAAAGGCATTACCAATTTTAACTTATTTTCTCAAATAATATTCAGTTATTGGCAGCAGGTTTAGTACAGTGGTACAGAGCACAGCTGAGAAGAACAGGGCGGGTAAAAAGTGCTCTTGTAATGGAAGAAAAATGCATTTCTCATCTGTTAATCTTGCTGATACCTCAGAATCTCTTGTGTTGAGAGTTGTGCTGGTGTGTCACATCATCACAGTCAGCTGGGCAGCAGCGAGCAGCTGGCTTCCCACACTGACCCATTTATTTTTCCCAGATGTTCGTCAGTCTGAAAGGCCGGTCCTTGTCCATGAACGCGGAGCAAGAGAGACATCCAGCGGCTGCATCGTTTAAGTGCATTTTTAAACAGAACGGGAGACAAACTCAAGTGCCTTCTTAGCTCGTCCATGACCCTGCGTGTATAAGAAAACATTCATGAGTCAGCTACCAGACATACAGAAACAGAGAAAAAATATTCCAGTGGCTGAAGCACTATTTTCACATCTTCTGTGTATTTTTCATGCAACCTACAGACTTCCTCACTGTATTCTCAAAGTCCCACCCGTAGTTCTCCCTTTTTCTCTGAGGCTTATTTTGTTTCTGAACTCTACATGTGAATTGGGATAGGTGTATTAACTTCATGAAGCTATAATATTCTGTGTCAACCCAGGATCTCATTCCAGTTCTTTGGCATTCAGACATGTACTTTTCACATGTACTATCTTCTATTCAAATATTTTCTTTAACCTTAACTCTATTTGCACTGCTTATTATTATCTGCATAGTAAATAGAGCTCCCAGTTAACACTGTTATAAGATTCCAGAGAATCAGTTGTAAATACTGGGATTAAGTGGTTTGATCTTCATGTAAGAGCAAGGAGAAACAAATTATAACTTTACTAGTAGAAATTAGTATCTACAGTATTTATTATTAAAAATTCCATGCCTTTCCTGCCCTAACTGAACTATTTCTTGTACATAAAAATATAGCTTATTTGGAAATGAAAATCAGCACAAAAGGGCTTGTAAACTCAACAAATCTGAAGACAAGATGAAGAAATAGAAGGGAAACACAGGGACAATTTTTTATTAAGTATTAGCAATACTAATTTAGAAGTAATTTAATTGGAAAAATCAACTTTGTCACTGCTTCATGTTAAATAATTAATTTTAAAGCACTTGACCCTTACAAACTTGAAAGGTCTGTATGAAAAGAGTAGGAAATGGGTTAAGTCTTCCATATTTAGTGAAGAATTAAAGGCAGGCAATTGCTGACTTCACTTACAACAATACAGGATGAGGTGTTAGGAATACAGTTAAGGGATGGGTTTAAAGAGCTTTTAAAGAGAAAAGTGCATCAATCAATAGGGTAAAACCAGATAATACGATGTGATGAGCCAAAATTACCAGGATGTGGTACTTACGAAAAAGCTGACATACCCAGTAATTATTAGTAATTAATAACAGACAGGAATTGTTGGTAACAACCAAGGACTGTTGGTATTAACACACTATGAGGAAGAACAAGATATGGCTGGAGAAGGAGGAACATACAGAGATAGGGCAGCATTTTTCTGGGACAAACATCCTTGTTGTAGTTCCTGGAGATAAACCAAACCCAACCCAACCTGAGTGCAGGAATGAGGCCAAGAAGTTGGCATGGACCATAGGGTGGGATTAAGACCATCAAAGAACCCCAGAATCCTCTGACCCATTACCAGAGAGGCCTGAAAGAATGGATTTGACATAATTATTAATTTGCTTAGAAAGCGAGAAACCTGTCCAGAAAAAGGTACCCAACCAAGCTGGGCAGCATCCCCAGGACCCTGGACACCCCTTCAGCCAGGCTGAAGCAGCTGGATCAACGCTGAAACCAGGATTGATATTCCATCAGCTGGATCAATGCTGGAACCAGGACTGGTGATCTCTTTTTCTGTCTCTTTTTTTATCTTTAATGAATCTCTCCTTTCCTCTCTTCCCTTTCACCCCACCCCTTTATCCCAAACCCACACCATACAATAGATGAGGGACTAACACACCAATTTCCATGCCAAGTGTGCAATTCACCAATAAAACTTTCTGATTTTTGCAGACCCTCTGACTTTTGCCATTCCTTTTGCCCATGAGCATTTAAAAATCCTAGGTGCTTCCTTACTCTCAAGGGAGGGACATCACAACCACACAGGTGGGGAACCACACTGTGGATTAAGTCTAAGCAACTCTTCGGTGACTCACACCCCTGGATGTCAGTGAGCTGTCGCATGCAAGGCAAGCCAGCCCTGTAAGCAGCTGTTTGGTACAGGGCAAAGGCACAGAAGGATGTGGTTTGTCTGAGCAGTCACAGCACTCTCATTCCTGCCATTTCCTCTGCAGGAAATCCATCAGGGATGCTTTTATAGCAACACACTGAGCTGCAGCCCATTTAGCATAAATCTGCCATCCCTCAAATTAGCTTTGATCAGTGTTAAATTCGCTGCCTAGTTGTTACTCTCAAATGACCTAAGCTGAGGATTTGTCCATCTGCCAACTCCTAAACAGTGGCCTCTTAAAAGAGACAAAACCAGAGACACCTCTTCATCTGTCTTTACTCATGAAAATCATTAAGTCTTATGTAATTGTTGGAGATCTAAAGTCCCTCAGATTATTGCTCCATTGCAGAAAAAAGTGACACTGGCTGGAGACAATACTAATTTCTTATGAACTTCTTTATTTCTAGACTTACTCCTTTGGAGGAGTGCAGAAAAAAAGAAAAGCATGTGAATTTTCTTCTATTAGAAGAGTTATTAATTATCAAGAGGGTACTTGGTAGAATTTTCACCTGTACGTCACTACAGTTAGATGGATACCAGACAGTAATGAAATTATTATTACTTTCCGATTATCTCAAAAGAATTTTTTTAATTTAAAGGTTAAATCAACTACTTGTTAATTAATCAATGATTTAATCATTTAGGTCTAAACATATTAAAAATACATTCTAATATGCCTACAGGAAAAGTAAAGAAAAGTAAACATTTTTACTTAGTCTACATCAGCTTTGGAGTCTGTGGTAAGAATTCATTGAAAAACAACTTAAAAATGCTGATCTATATTTGGCATGAGGTCACCCTGATTTTGTGCAAGCTTTTAAAAAATACAGCTCCTCAGAGAGGATTCTCTGAAAGAACTTGGGTCCTGTTCTATTGAGGAATATATTACTGGCTTTTACACCACATATTCTTTGCACTGAGGACCTTGTTTCAATCAACAACCCCCCAAACACTGTGACAAAGTAGCTGTTATGGTCACTCCATTCTCCATACAGAAAATGGTAGGAGAAAAGCTACATCCAAAGTTTCATCAATACTTTACAGCTGAAACAGAGCAGTAACTCAATGCTTGAACTGATGTTTTGTACTTTTCCAACAACTCCGTTTGAGTTCAAGGAACAATACAAATGATGGCTGAGACAGCCAATCAAACCTTAAAACTAAGCCTGAAACTGTATTATGTTATCAAAGCCCCAGTATCACAGTTCAAATCAACTTTGTTACAAAGTTCCTCTGTTAAGAATTTATCATGGAATCATACAATGATTTGGGATGGGACCTTACAGATCATCTAGTGCCAAACCCCCTGTCACAGGCAGGGATGCCACCCACTATCCCAGGCTGCTCAGAGCCCCATCCAGCCTGGCCTTGAACATGCCCAGGAATGGGGTATCCACAGCTTCTCTGGGCAACCTGTTCCAGTGCCTCACTAAAGAATTTCATCCAAAGATCTCATCTAAGTCCCTCCTCTTCCAGTATATATTTATTCTCCCTTGTCCTATCACTATCTGCTCGAGTGAAAAGTCACTTTCCCTCTTTTTTATAGGCTCCCTCTAAGTACTGGAGGGCACAATGAGGTTTCCCTGGAGAATTCTCTTCTCCAGGCTGAACAACCACAGCTCTCCCAGCCTGTCTGCCCAGGGAAGGTGCTCCAGCCCTCTGAGCATCATTGAGGTTCAACTCTGGACCTTCATCCTAAATGTTTTTGTTACTTCCAGGCAACCTTTCCAGACCCAGAACAGCACTACTGCCCTTCAGAGACAGCGCTAAGGCGTGAGCAGAGCAGAGGGCAGGAGAGATTCTCTCTCGGGGAGAAGGCTGCAAGCAGAACGCTGACCACGAGAAGGCGGCAGAACACAACCTGCTGGAAACGCTTCCCTGCGGGCCGGGGAGGCTCCTGGAGGCAACTCAGTTTAGGAACCTGGCAACCTCAAGAGAGAGGCCTTCCTGTAGTGAAGTGAGGAGCAGAAAAGCACGGCACATTGCTGATTTACTGGGTCATGGACGGGCGCAACCACAGCCAAGATAGCCTTGGGTGCGAGGGTGGGTGCCACGCAGAGCCGCTGGGTTGGCTTTGCTGCTTTGTCAGCCTGGGGCTTATGGAGAAGCCTTAGAGGCTCTTAACACGGCTACGTGGCACAAACTCTAAAATGCTTTATTCTTTTTACCGGTCCTTTTCTCTGGCAAAATGGCATCAACTTTGATGGGAACATTGCCTGCCTGAGAACTGAGTAAAATCTGGAGAAAGGCTTCAGGCAGTTGACCAGTTACCAAACCATGCACAGAACTGGAGGGATCAATGAGTTCATATCATAAAATTAATAAAGAAAACACCAGGGGATAATTACTGTTCTTTATTCTTTAATCTCACTAGCTTCTCATTGTGTCATATGACACAACCCTGATCCCATGTAGGTTTCTGAATCACGTCACTGAATGTGCAGGTTCCTCTTGATTTCTGACTCTGAGATGAGCCTGTTTCCTTAGATCCCAGGTGAAGGGAGCTTCACAGCAGCACAGGGTTTAGCAGGTATCTATCTACATTGCATAAAGACAGTTCTGTGTGCTTGGGCAGTAACAGCACAGGGAGAACTTGGGACTGGACAAAGGGAAGCGATATGGGTGAGTGTGGTCTCAGGTAGGCAATGCAAGATGCCTGCAGACATGTAGCAGAATTTGGTTGTCTCTCATTAGCTTCATTTAATGACAAAATTAATCTATATTGAAGAAAAACACATACCACAGAAACATGGCATACAAATACAAAAATAAGCAAATCAAGATGCCAGAAGGAATGGTTAAAATGCAGATGACTTGAGCAATGACCTGAAGCCAGGACAGCTATTTAACTATTCCATTCCCTGATGGAGAGCAGGCTGTGATTGTATTCCACTGCTACAGTCACCTACATCTATTTTTCTGTGTAAGAAATGAGGAGGTACATTTCTCTAAGTAGAAAGCACTGGATAAGGATCAAAGTCTTACTATATTACACCTGGAAAAAGGAAGGCAAGGAACCTTCGACCCAGAGGGAACTAATGTTCAGGGAAAGTCGTGAGATGCACAGGCTGTGCAGGGAAGAACATAGTCCAGGAGGGCTGGTTTACAGCACAAGGAAAGGCAGATTTGAGGCCAGTGCCTGAAAGGGACACACACCTGTGCAGCACCACAGGCTGCCTGCAGCATCTCCTGTGGCAGCAGTGCCCAGGGCACAGTAGAAGAAAGGACATGAGATGACCGCACCGAAAATCAACAATATCATACAAAAAATTTCAGGTTGGTTATTCTTCTTTCTACCAGTGAATAAATGTACATCCATTCCATTCTAGCATAGCCTGCTCTTTCAGAATTTAGAAGCAATGTGATTCCTGTTCAGTCTGCTACAGAAAAAAGGGATCTGAATGGGGATCCACAGGCACTCAGAGCTAGGTCTCTGTTCTGAGTTAAATAACCACATGTAACCCAGAAATTCCCAGAAGAGTTAGTTACATCCTCTTTCTTGCTGCTCTGCACCAGAACAAGGTGCATTTTCACAAACATCCCAGTAACAGTGCTGGCCTTAACAACTTGGTTCCCGCAGTTTACTCTCACCTCACACCACAACCTTACTTGTGCCAGGACAACTGCTGGTACAAGCACATGTTGAATTGTATTGAGGAAAACAAACCTCTCCTACCCCTTCTCATCCCCCCAGAAAAGGTTTTTTAGAATTGATTAATTAGCTTCCCAATCTAATTCACTGTGCAGTCACATCACCTGTTACACTGGCACTACTGGAGCGTGTAGGTGGTGGTGGCAGCAGGTAGGAATGAGTGACACGCAGATGACACTACTGTGAGAAAGAAGGGCTTGTGAAACCACATTCTCATGAAGGCTGAGCCTGATCATTAATCACTGAGGAAGCACATTTAACTTTGGCACCAGTCAAACTACTCAGCTCTTAACATTTCAACCTGAGTACCTTGCCAAAACTCAGGTGGTTTTTCCAGTTAGAAGGTACTGGTAATAGAATTTAACTCCAAAATAGTGCTGGTTTAACTAAGTTCACAAATAGCAATTAGTTTTAACTGTTAGTTTTAATAACTGGTATTAATTTTTAATTTCAAGGCATTCCACTTCCACCTCGCTCACTGGGCTTTCCACCCCATCACTCACAGCACAGCTACAAAGGTTGCTGGATCAGCCTTTGCCACAGCAGAGGAATGGGAGGGAGCAGCCAGGGAAGGAGTGGGACTCTTCTGTGGTAGCTCTGCTGCTGAAAGCATAGGACCTTTCCTCAATGCCAGACTGTTCTCAGGAGGTGTCTGACACTGTTTCCAGGCTGTGTTCCATGCTGCAGTTCCAGCCTCTCAGCTGTGCCAGCTCCAGGTACTCAGCCTCCTTGAGCACTTGCATTCCAGCTGAAAGGTGAGAAACCTCCCACAAAGAGAAGGCAGAAACAAGAACTGACCTTACTCTTTGTTTATTTGGGGTTTTTTTCCTCCCAATTTATTTATCAGCTCTGTTTTCTAGATAAAACTAGCAAGCCCTTTTACAGGGTCAGATCTTTTCCAGATGTGCAAGAATCAAACGAGATGGCTGAAAGTGCCCCCAGCTGGTAAAGCAGGATGCTGCTCTGAGAGCTCTTGCTCAGCTTTTCTTTATTCTTACCCAAGATAAGCTTCCTACTCACTCTGTGGTTTTTCTGTTTAAGTTCCCAAACCCAGCTCCTTCTGCATACGTGCTTCCCCTCCTCAAGATGATTTAATACTGCCCATTAGTACAATTTCTTCAAATATCCAAGTACCCTCTGCTAATTTTTTTCCCAGAACTGATGACATGCTTAAGTATCTTTTAAAACACAGTATCATTTCTTTAACACAAAATTACAAGAAATAAAGGGCATCAGTAAAAGCTCTTGATTTCAGGAAAGCACTTCATGAGTTAATAATGGCATTTTTAAGCACACACAAATACATCTCTTTAGCCCAGCTGCTTCTTCCCCTCGCATACAGTCACATATGAAACAGCTTGAAATGGTCATAGAAAAGGAGATTTTATAAAAATAATTGTAAAAAAATTAGGGAGAATCAGCAGTTCTAGGTTTTCCCCTTGAATATTGTACATTTTTAACTCAAAAAGAGATAAGCTCCATGCCTATCAAGAGGGGATAAAACATTTATGATCCTATATTGCATAATGCCTGCAGATTTGAAGGTAAGTAGTTACAGATATTTTACAGAGACATTCTCTCTCTTCCCAGTTTTGTCAGTTCATATTCCAAATCAGGATTTAAAGCCTTCATTTAGCTGCAGAAAACACAGTGGCAGCTAGAATGAAGCAATACTCAATACATATGTTGTAAGGTAATTCCATATATAGGCACTGTAAAACTTAAAAAATTTGCTCAATACCACATAAATTAATCCTATATCACCTGAAGAGAAAAGGCTGGAAAGCACATTTATTTAGACTTAATTCTGCTTCAAAAAAAAAAAAAAGAAATCAATCTTCAGGATGGCATTATACAAATGAAGTTATACTGAACCCTTGTGTCCCACAGTGCTTCTGCTTGCTCTGCCCAGTGTTTATTTTCATTTCTGAGTGCATCAGACTGGCATTCCACTTGTAGGTGTAGTAAGAGAAAACCAAACTCGAACTCCCTTTGTACAATGCACAACTTGCAAGCCTGGATGCCTACATAAAGCCAACTAAAGGTCAGAGCAGAGGAGCTGTAATTAAACTTGTCATTTAGAAGAAACTCAGGCCTCACTCCAGAAACGTATCAATGAAATTGCTTAGCTTTTAGTTGCTTGAGTCCTATATAGAAGTTCAGCAGTACTTTCCTAGGTAGGTTCCTAAGTATGGATTGGGATTCCAAGTCGTTTACAGCAGATTCACCTGAATTTCTAGCAAGACTGTTTCTCTCTTTACTTCATTCCATGCAGCAGTACCTGGTCATGGGATTGCTTAATGCCCATGCAGCCCCCTGCCCATTTCACAGCTGCACCTGCAGCTGTATTAGCCAGTTTTAAAGCTTTATACCACATGATTTATGAGCATTATAGTTGTTGCCTCAAGTAAAAGGTAGTACCTCTAGCAGATGGGCCTTCTCTTTTCCATCAGTATTGATAAGATGGACTCTTTTCTGCTCTGCCTGAAACTGCAGGGAATTCTCCAGTTTTAAAATTTTGCCAGTCTTGGCAAGAAGGTGTAGTAACAACAGGCCAAACACCTGAGCTGGCCTGATGTGTTTTTCAGCCCTAAAGGTTGTTTTTCCACGTGGGCACGAGGCTGCTGTCCCGTCAGCATGAGGGAAGCGTGCGGTGTGACTGTGTGCGTGGTGCCTGCTCGGGGGACAACGTATCACTTCCCAGAACTGCTAGCACAGCACCTTCCCACAGCATGAAGTTGTCTGGTTTGGAGGGGGGGAAAAAAAAGAAAGACAAAATTCCCTACTTATCATATTATATTCCTCATCCTGTCAAGTGACCCAGCAGGCTGTGGTGGAGCACGTGAGGCTGGCTAGATCCCACCACATTATATAATTTGGTGGTAAGCAGAAGTTTGCAAAATGACTGAGCAGATCTGGCATTTAAAAATGTGTCAACTTTGTCCCTGGATAATCTTAGAGAAAAAGCAAACAAAACTAACCCAGACTCTTCCATCATCCTGATTACAATCTTTGGTGATTATTTTGCTCCAAATTTTTGTCTGCAATGTGATTTTTTTTTCCTCTCTGTCTTCCTCAGACCTCAGCCATGGGAATTTTTCCACCTCCAGTGCCAGTGATGGGAAAGCAAGAGCAAAACTGCTGCTCTGGGTCACATGATCTGTCACAGAGACTCTGACCCCAACCCCAGGTGGGGTTTTTTAGCGTGAATCTGAGAAAGCCACACATCTTTAAGCTACAGCCCTTGCATATGATCACATAAGTCTGAAGGGAACACATTCTCCATCTCAGGACCAAAGCACTGGGCATGACTGCATCCTTCTTCTGCCTAGTAAATACCTGTTCATTTAAACTTCATCTCAAATATTTGGGGGGGATGGGGGTTAGGGGATGCAGCCTAAATTCGTACTGAGCGTGTGATTTAAATGAACTATGCAATTTCCTGTTCAAGTCCATCAAGTTATATTGCAACACCATTCCTGTTGAAGTGATTTGCAGCCCTCTTCATCTCTAGTAATTTAGGTTTCCACAGAACAGATGGCAAACTGATACAGGAATGCACAGTCACAAATACATGGGGCATTCACTGCTTGTACACAGTGAATCAGTACATGATTCACCCACTTTCATATAACAGTTGTGACCTTTCATCTGACTACTTCCTCAAACAAAAAACAGAGGAATATTAATAACATACGGAAAGCAGGAACCAACAAATTGGGAGAATAATAATAGCTCATCTTATGATTTTTTTTTTGCTATTGTGCTAATCCTTAGTACATGCTCTACATTTCTCAATATTTCTGTCATCTCTTGCTACCCTTTGACTACTTAACCAGATCCACTAAAGCACAGGTTGTTCTTTGTTATGAAATGACTGAAGGCAGAGAATACCTAAAGGCCTCATAAAGGGATAAGTTTTTGAAAAATATTATAAAAAACTCAGTATCACATGAATAATACACCAATCTGCAGATAATCTTGTTCTATATTTTAAAAGTAACAACTCATACATGTACAACTTTCCTTCCTGCCCCTTAGAGTGTAAAGCTGATAACAAGCAATCCTGAGCACCAAGACTGAACTTTATCAGCAAACACAACTTATACTGAGAATTAGAGAAGGCAAAGTTAACGTGCTACAGTATTTCACCACAGATGTTTTTGCCACTACATATGATAAATCTTAGACATAAAACTAAACACTACCAAAATCCTTTCAGGAACCTACTAGCAACATCTCACTCTATTAGGCATTTTGAAATAATACATTAAATATCAGAGAAAAAGTCCTACCTGGTCTCTAGAAACATGAGGTGATACACATCTAGAGGAAAATGCATTTTAAATGTTATGCAAAGCTTTGGCAGAAAGATTAAAGCAGCACCATTCTCCAAACCCCAAACCAGCAGAGTTGAGATAGAGGAGAAACATCAGAGCCCAAATGGATACTACCTGGACATCACACATGTGAAAGAAACATATGGTAAACCTGAGAAGCAAAGGCTAAATATATTTTCAAGGGACACCATCCTGCAAACGTTCTGCAAACAGTGAAAAATTGTGCATTTGCCTCACAGTATATAAGACTTTGTAATCTGGTGCTTTGCTGCTTTTTTTTCCTTCTAAATCAGATCAGCTATTTCTTAGTTGCTTGCTCTGGTCAGGGATCACAGTGTTCTAGGGACCACATAACTGGTACCCCAAACTCCAGAAGAGGTGGTTCCTTGGAATGGAACTTGCTGGTTGCTACCAGGTTGTGCTATGAGTTCCTCTTTGGGAGAGACACTGGAGTCCACAGTGTGTTAGAAAACCTCCAGGGAGTGGCAAAGTGTGAAAAAGGCTGACGGCTTTCAGGCGAAGTCAGCACAGGGATGATTTGCAGTAGTTAAAGATCCAAATTTCCAAGGAAGTAGCCAGAAGCCTGTCTTCCAGGCCTCTGAGGGGTCACTCCAAAGGCACAGTGCAGCATCTCCCTTTTCCCATGGGAATGTGGTGGCAGTCTGCACCACCCAGTGCCAACACTTCCACACATAAGACAATGCAGTGGGTCAGAATGAGTCAACCAAGGAACCAATAGTGGATACTGGATTTGTATTACAAAAAGTCTTACAAACCCTGTAAGGAATTGTGTCTCATCACCCTTGGCACTGTACCAGTAAGTGACAAAGAGCTCCCATTCCAAACAACACACCACGTCCACTGCTGACAAGATGCCACAGGAGGATGAAACACAGGAACAAGATGGGCATGGATAAACACAAAAATAGCTTGAAGAAAAGCAGAAGTCCAGAAGTTCCCCTTTTCCTAATGGTTGATTTATATCTTCTGGCAATGGGGCACAAATGCAGATGACTGAAAGTGACTGTATTCATCCTTAATGAGAAATTTGCCTTTGCCTCACTTAGGACTCTGCTTCCCCACTGCTTTGTCAACAAAAGATTAGCATAGTTCAAGCAGCTCAGATGTTCAAACCCTGATGCAAATTCTGGAAGACAAGGAATGTTTGGCAGTTACTGAAATGCTGCAACAGGCAGGTAGAAGATGCAACGTGGTGAAATACTCAGGCCTGCAGTACAGTTTAACCACACTATCAAACACAGCTGTACCAGTCACATGCTGGGGATTTCCCAGCTGCAGACTCTCAAAGCACACGAGTTTCAAACAATTCCGTCACTATGTAATCAGCAACCATGTGACAATTTCATTTTCTCTTTCAAAACATCCAAACAAGTCTGGATTCAGGAAGACTCTGTGGCTCAGCCACTGTGACTCTTTCTTAGTACTTTTTCTGCATTTATCATGTCAAACATAACACTGCTACTACAGTAGGGCTGTACTGGTTTATCACAGAAAGTCCTTCTGTGATCTTCATTCAGGAAGGAAATAAGTGTTCATATGTACTCATGAGACCCTAAAGATTTCCTTAGCAATGTGATCTGGACAAATCACATCAAGACCCTAGGTTAAACATGTGACATTCAGGTATCATGAAGTTTTTAGTCTCTCACTGGAAAACATGAGATTAAGTATGTCTAAGAAGATGACCATTTTCCTAATTCTAAGAATAATTAGGAAAATAAAAGCCTGCATTTAAAAGTCTTTGAACATCCTAATTCAGCTTGGTTATTGTTCCTCTCCTCCCTCAGTTAGAAACTAGACTGAAAGCCCATGAAAAAAGGGGTACAGTTCAATTCTGCCAACTGTCTTTTCCTCTGCTCATTATCTACAAGTATTCTGGATAGGAAAACATACTGCAAGAAGTAACTAGTTACTTCTAGTTTCCTCTTTGTCTGTGCTAATTGCCAGGTTTAATCAGGAATATTACTAAAATAATTATTACTAAAATGATGTTTAAAAGGTTTAATTGCAATGTATGTGTATTAAAGAAACAGTTTTTCCTGGGAGTACAGGAAACAGGAGAACCTGCAGTGATGATTACATTTCAGGAAGGAAAGAGGAAGTCAGAGGGGACAACTGTGCTCTGGACCCTGTCCTGGGAAGGCATTTGATTTAAAACACTAAAGCAAGGAGGTATGTCCAAGCCACAGTTTTGGTTTATCACCTCTGAACAGCTAATGTTTCAGAATGCTGACTAAATGTGAATTTTCACTGCAAAACATTCAGTGTGCTCTACTCCTGGGAGCAGCCTTTAACATCACTTACAAACCAGCTGGATGCTATAGCTCCCTCAACACCCTTTATATCATCCCTTTTAATTTACTACACGCTATTCTAAAAGAAGAAAAATATACACTGGTTTGGAACAAAAAGCTGACACATCCTCCAGGTATGTGGAAGTCTGAGCCACAGAGGCAAAATGCACTAAACTAAAATGAGGGTCTGTTGTACAAGACTATGAAAAAAAAAAAAAACGGAATTAGTTTTGGCTTCTGCTGGTAGAATCACAGATTCTACATTCATGGTATACCACTGTGGAAGGCATGCTGGTGAAAATGTTGCATAGAGAACATAACGTTGTGATGAAATGCATCTGAAATCTCACTTTTGCAGCATCACTTCTGGAACAGATGACATTGTCCTCAGAGTAAGTATGATCAGATGGACCACAAACAAACAAGAGCATGACAATATATTCCCTGTGGTAACCTTACCTCTTAGAGAAACTCAAAAAGTGGACAGTGCAAGTGTTCACCTCTTTTTGACGGGAGGTAAGTTGGAGTAGGCAGGGGGATGTTACAGTAGCAACACCCGAGGAATCTGGCAAGAAAACAAATCCAGTACATGCTCACTCTGACAAACTTGAATTAGCGTGGCAGAGTTTTAAAAGATGCCTTTTCGGTCCTTTATGTACTGAGATTGGAAGAGGTAATCAGCCAGAGGACATGGAATTATCACCAATGCAAGAGAATAATGCCATTATTATTAGTGAGCACTGTAAAATGATGTAAAATGGTGATTTAAATGCTAAAAAACCCAACAAACCACACTAACAAGGTATAATGAGTAGATGAGACGAGGGAGACACCGTTGCGTAGCGTGATCTATGTGCTGCAGTTGTCAGTAACCTTCAAGTTCAGAATCCTATCAGAGTAATTAAAATTATGGTTGAAATTGATGTAGGAAAGTCAGAAGTGAGAAGTTTTTTTTAAGAAGAAATCTTAGGATGGTCTTGAATTTGTAATTCCACAGTTGAGGGAAGGATAATTTTGCCTAAAAATGCTGTTTTCTTTCACTATTCAAGTGCAAGCAGAAGTTCATAATAGAAAGTGCTATATAATAATGAAGATAAATAGTAATAATCCATATGAGTTAGAAGTTACAAAGGGAAAAATACCAGTAAGTTAGAAACATCAGCAGAAAGTCCACAGCTGACATCACCAATGTAACCTGAAGAATTAAAAAACCCTCAAACTTATCGAGACTACAATACCCTAGCAGCTATAGAAACCCTTTGCCAGATGGAAATGATAAAACTTTTAATAGTGATGTAGAAGAGACAGGCATTTTTAGAAATACTTCTATTCCATACTTGGACAGCTGTTCTTATGTCACGTGATGAAGATGAACTATTTTCCAGTCCCCTGGTAACCAAGCAGGATGTTATACAACATGCACTAGAATCAACATCTTAAAGTCAGCCAATTCATCTACCTCACACCTAAGAACTAAGACAGAGAAGACTTGAGAACTAACCATGTTTATTTTACTAAATTAAGGCATTCCAGGGAAATCCCATTTGACTGGAAAAGTGCTAATGTTGTTCCAATAATAACAGGGGCCAGCAGGATGACTCAGAGCTAATGGACAGTGAGTCCAACCTTACTTCCATGTAATAAAGCTGCTACAAATTTGATAATGAATGGAAGTGATGGAATATAATTAATATCACCCCTGTGAACCCAGTTTTGTGGCAAACAGGTCTTGTAAGATAAGTCTTTCCATTGTTTGATGAGGCAAGTATTTGGATGATGAAAGTAATTGTATATTTGCAATATATCTGTGGAGACCAGTTGACTTAATAGTGTATGACATTCTCATTATGAACACCGGCACAATACTATTAGTAAATTGTATTAAATGAACTGAAAACTGAAAGATCTAAGAAGGTAATAATGAAAGGAGACTTGAAACAAGGGCTTTCGTGAGACAAAAATAAATATATGCATCCATGATAGTAAGATTTGTGAGATCGATAAAACTGTGAGGATGAAAGATGAAGACAGTAATGCAGAACAAGTTGAATCCCTTAATAAACCAATCCAGTTCTAATCAAACATGTCTTAATACAGCAAACTGCAAGAGGAGTAGAAATAAAAGCTCCACCACTAGCCAAGTCTTCTACTTGGAAAACACATGGTCTAAAAAGTACCAAGAATTACAGGTGACAAACAGCTGACATTCCAGCTAAAAAATCTAAACTATAAACCAATCCCAATGCGTTCCTTGTGCGTGTAGGTAAAAAGCAAAGCCAGCTTTTTCACTGGTGAAACGTGCTCTGAATCACCATAGCAAGCTTCACAGCTTAGAAAGAATGCTTTCCAAATAGAATTAAAACAACAACAAAAAAGCAGACAAAATTATTTGAAGAGGAAAATGTCTTACACTGACGTGTTTGAAGAAAAGACTCACTTGTTAACATTATTAACTAGCTTGACTTAATAGAACAGAAAATGCTGGTTCCTAATGGTTGCTTAGAGTAAACACAAAGTTCATGTAGAAACATGGCCTATTAAACAACAAGTTACTTATAGTTGAAATTACCATGGGAATTCTCAAATTCTCAGTGGGATCTTCAGTTCTTGAAGTCTTCAAGGCTGAATAACTTTTTGAGTGTTGTAGGTCAGCATGTATTTGCCTGCTTACTACTGCAGCTGAATATAAAATACACAGAGGTAACTGGGTAATAATGACCTATGATACAGACAGCAAATTAAGTGACTTAGTGGTTCCATCCAGCTTTTTTTCCTTATGTGGATACTGTAAATATATTTTTCTCACTTGGTCTGAAGAATTGAACTGACACCACTCGACTAATTTTGGGATATTCTGCCAGAATTCACTAAAGATTATCATATCCTCAGGCTTATTTCAGAACAGGTATTCCCTGGAAAGGTAAGGGTTTTGTTAAAAGAAAAGGGGGCAGGTAGAGGGGAGTGGAAATCCTAAGCCTGATCCCATTGACATTAATATGTGATTTGCATTGATTTGCAGTGACCAGATCTGGAGCAGAGTGTTCATAACCCTATGGAAATAGTTCTAATTTTGGGGTTCTTAATTCCATGCACAATTTCTTCAGGAGCAACTGCTTGGCTTGTGTATGGTATAATAATAACAACAGTCGGCCCTTCCGCTTTTCCAGAAATAACCATGTCACAAGCTGCTGCTTCCTTGTTTTATGTATTTACAGATATCAACAAGCCTATATAAAGCCTCTCCATGATTTGTTCACATACAGTAGTCTTCCTTTTGATACATTTTTAGATCAATTGCACTTAAACAATACTTCCTCAACCTACTGAACTTTGCACTGGGACAGATAATCAAGGGAAATGCAAACACTGCTGTTTAGAGGATGACAGCCAACATTTTCCACAGCATTTGTTGAAGGGTAGGGAACTATGAAGGACAAAGAGTTTAGCATGATTCCAAAGTGGTGCAGGACTCAATCCATGCTTACAAACTCTGCACCTGACCTTTGCGCAGCCTCCAGAGGAAGACAGGTGTGAATTTATCAATGAGCAAGAAGCAGCACCTTACGTGATCTCTCATGTAAGATATACATGTACAAGACAATACCTGATCTTTCAGTTTTCCAATAAACAGTGCCACTTTGAAGAAAGCAAAAGTTTCAAGCCTCTGCAAATAATTTTATCAAAGGGAGAATTGTAAGAAACAAGGTGACTCATCAAGGAAAAGCTGTGTCTGTGCGCTCCTTTCCTTCTTTGCTACAAGGTTTGATAAAGCTGGAAAACACCTGGAGGGGCAATTTTTCTATGGCTAGGCTGTCATGTGCTTTGAAGCATATCACATTAGAATCTCAGGAATGGCAAAACTACTCTTTTCCGAATTTTCCAGTGCAGAGGATATAAACAGGCCCAACCTCTGGTTACTGGCTCCAGTATAGGAAACCTTTCTATCAGATTGTGCCATTTTCTACAGGGTAAAAGGAGTGTCTAAGTACAGCCCTACCTGCAAGATTTTTCATGGTTTATAAAGGTTGACTACTAAAGCTGCAGAGTGGACAAAAGTAAAAAAAAATTGTGCAGACATCAGGACATTTTTACTGGTTAAAGTACAAACTAAATCAGTCTCAAGTACAGTACTGAGCACGAAGATTTCCCCTCACAGGGAGTAAAGCACACAAAGAAAAATTCATAGTGGTTTTGAAAAACAATTTTCAGCTCCCTTCTGTGCTGTGAAAACTCTCCTGGTCTTACTCTGTCTTGATCCCATGCAGCCAATGCATGTCTTACTGCACAGAGCACTGGTGTAGGAGAGGACCTGTTAGCATGTCCTAATCAATAATTTATTATGTGCAAGTTTTGTTTTAAAATACGGACTAGTCACACAACAAACAATCAGAATATTGATGGGAAAAGCACTTGGGACAACTGCAGTTTGCAACGATTATACCTGAGATGGGATTCCACTGTGCAATAGAATTTACACATGCACACGTTGCTACATATCGGTAAGAAAAAAACGCTGCAATTTCATCAGATACTAGTAAATAAAATCTTTACAATGTTGAAGAAACATAACTATAGCAATTTGTGTGTTTTCTAAGTGGAAATTGTTGCGATATTGTTATGGACCGAGTGAGAGCCTTAGATAAGTCCTGCGTTAGGTTCAGATTTTTGGCAGTAGCTTTACAGATCCAGAATGCCCGTGTGGACAACAAAGAAAGCCAAATCCTACACATCAGTGCAAAACATAATCACATTATGTCTGCTTTGTAGGAACAAGACATCCTTGTAGAACTGATTGTTTTGCAACTCTTGTCCTGCTGGCAGAAGTAGAGACACATGCAGGTAGAATATTCTGCAGCTGAAAGTCCAAAGACTCTGAGAATGGAGACAAGACACAAATGGGCTTTGAGATGGAAAATGGTACACAAGGAGAAATGAGATGGAAAATGATTCACACAGAGACAGCAGGACAGGGACATAAACAGCACAAGAAAAGGCATAGAAGCCTGAAAAGAGTGGAAGCACACGACTACATCACGTGTAACTGAAGTCAGGAAGAGCTGACTCAAACTGGCAAAATGTGAAAGATATACATAGAGGTAAAAGAATGGTGATGCAGAAGTTGTGTGTTGGTGCAGATTTAACAGGAATCTGAAGCTAAGAAAGTTGAGGCTTATAGTCTGAATTTGGAAGGTACAGACAACCTTTTTTCAGCTGTAAAACCCGTGTTAGGTGAAATTCACTCCCTTATAACTGAAATGAATGCCTACTGTGAATGCCTGAAGCCACCACAAATTGTCTTCAGGATCCTGCAGAGCCCTGCCCTATACATGGTCTGGATCTTAAAAGAAATAATTTGAAGAGGGTTGTGTCCTGTGAAACTAACAGGAAAAAAAACCTCTGGGAGCTTCTGCAGGAAAAATGACCCAATTGTTCTCTATTCTGACT
>VYZT01023094.1:375-28213 GCA_013400735.1 Pomatostomus ruficeps | reverse complement strand
TGTTGTGAGCCTTTCTTCTGCTATACTGAACAGTTCTTTTGGACATACTTACTGTACTGAAGTTACAGCATTTTAAGATTTTTAATTGAACTGGAGGTGATACCTGAAAACTGCTGTTTTCTGATACCTGTCAGCTTTATGGGGAGAAATTACCTGGTTAAACTGTATACAAGGTCTTCAGAAATCTCAAACTGATCAGTTACAATATGGGTGTAATTTATTTCAATTTAAGCTAATTCTGAAGAAGTTACCCATTCAAAATCCTTAGTACAAGTGAGATATAAAATGGGCACAGTCATCTTGAGTCCTGTGAAAGATTTTCAGTTTTTGTGCAGTGCACGTGTCACAAAGCTGTCATGACTGTGCAGTGGTGAAGTGATTTATGCTAAGAACTGCACTTCAGAAGAAGTGAGCCTGCTTAGACTACTGGAGCTGATAATGGCCATCTCGGACCATGCTCCTACTCTGGCTGAGGGCCAAGGGACTCCTTGATAAATTGTTACTTCTCAGTTCTTATGTATGCTGTAACCTTCTCCATTCTTAGCTCTCTGGCATGGGATATAACTGTATGTTATACTTGGTCATATTATTTTGTTATGTGGCTAATATGTTTGGTAAGAAACCAGTTTCCTTCCTTCCCTCCCAGTGGAGAAAGATCTGTGTCATTACACGTAATTACAGGTGAACATTTTGTTAGAGGTGTTCTCTCATATTTTCATCCATTACGAAGAGGTCGACCTGAACTGGCATGCTTAAGGAGTAAATATTATCTCCCCACAAAATACTTACATTTTACATGGCAGCAGCTTGTTGTGCCCTTATCAGTTGTAATAGGGCTTTTACTTTGTTACTGTTGGAGCAAAGATTAAGAGGCAAATGTGATCCAGAAGCATCTTTTCAAAACAGTCAAACTTTTGTTGATGAGCACAGAGCTGGAACAGGGGCAGGAAAAATAATTCTGCTGAAGTCTTTAAGTTGAGGTTCTGCTCCTAGCTCTAGCAGCATTAATTAGCAACTCTGCCTGTGCTAATAAATTACCACTTAGTGTCACAACCAGAAACGTATGCACCCTAATCTATGAGTGAAAGGGATTGGGTAATGAAAATCTACTCCTTTTTATAAGAGAAATGTAAATGTTTTACTTCTCCTAACTGACACATGGAGAGGTCTGTTTGACAGTGGCTCTTCAGACAAAAAGTGAGCCAAGTTCATACTCATATTTAGTAGGAAGGTAAGCCAAGCTGCTACTGCTGTTTGAAGTAACGCAGCTGGCTATTCCCCACCTGCTGTTTTGTAATGGGAGAGAAAAGTCTTCAACTGTCTTCACAGTTTGTACATCTGGAAGTGATTCATATTGTAAGAAAGATATCAAAACAAGATCATTTCTGTAATTCAGAAAGTGTCATTGGTTAGACCTACTGAATAGGCTTTTCCCTGTCTTGATAGTTTAATGTACAGATTCTGAGGCAAGTGTTTTTAATGAGACCCTCCAGAATTGCAGTAATGCCAGGAAGAGATTGGAACCACTGAGCATCACAAAATTGCTTAAAATTCGGTAATAGTGTCTTATTTTTCTTTGACGTTTCAGCAGGAATGTTCAATGTCTTCCTGGATTTGTGTGACACTACAGTTAAAAGAAAGTAGTAGCTAAATGGGCCTAACCTGGAAACAGAAATTACAGACTCTGAAAGTCAACTTGTCCAATACCATTCTCAAAGGGGGGCTGGATTTGAAGATTAGGTTTAACTTCTAAGTTGTATCAGGCTTCTCAGGTTTATTCTAGCGCTTTTCTGGACAGTCTGTTGCAATACTAATCACCCTCCCAATGACCAAATTTTCCTAATTTTCAGTAAGAATTTATGGTCATTGCCTGTCATCTGTGAATGTGTGTGTCTGAACGTGGCCCAGTCTTCATTAAAACTTCCTACTGTGTTCACTTGTACAGCAGAATAGCTCCTCCCCCGGGCTTAGTTTTGCCGTGTGAAAACTCAGTGACATCAAGAAGCTGGTTTACAGGCCAGTCTTTGTTTTCAGCAGTCTGCTGATGTCAGGGGCACATGTAAACATCACTGCTATAATGGCACAGAAGAACCAACTTACTCTTTGATGGTGTTGCTGAAAACTATAAAAAAGCTGCAGTGGTAGATCCTGAAGTTGTCTGGTTTGGTTGGTGAGAATGGTAGACATTGTTATGAACTACTGCAGTGTTCTTTTGAAGGGTTGAAATTCCGCAAAGATCCCTAGCCATAGCTTCTGTCCCTGTAGGATAAAACATTGTTCTTACCAAATTAAAGTAAACAGTTAGCTAAAAGCTTATGTAACAGGGGGTTTGTTTGATGTTTTAAGGACATTTGACATTACAGAAGGTATTGAGACTTGCCTTGAGTGCCATTACACTTTTTAAATTTACTGACAGTACTGACCGAAGCAGAAGTTGGGTTTTTTTCAGAAGATCCAGCGGCAATTTTCAAAGCAGTCTCCAAATCCTAGTTCAGATTATCAACTCAGATTTAAGGTATCTAAATTTGCATATTAACCCAAATTCTGTGAAATTAATGCTAAGTTATTTCTTGAATTACATTCAAGAATTATGTAAAGGCATAGCTGTTTTTATATTGCTGATTGTTCTCTTTGTGTGTCAAATAAGTAGCCCATTAGAGAAATGTCCCCAGACATTTAAGTCCTCTGCCCAACATCCTAACAAGTCACCACAGTGAGACGTGGGATGTCTGTGGTGGCTGTACCAGACGCTTCTGTCACAGGGTGTTGCAGTTCTGTTCATGTGTCAGACTGTGCTTTGGACCCAGTGATAGCTCAGGCTTGCTCTGATACTGGTATATGAGTAGGAGAGTTCTAACTTTTTTCTTTTATATCCTTAGAGAATTGATAGAATATCTAAGGGTGTGAGACCATCAGACTAAAACAAAATGAAAACTGGTCCAGCTAAGGATTAAGGAGTATATTTATCAGCTTCATAGAGTACCAAAGTTTTTACTCCATACAGTGGAGTGAGTGGCAGGACAAGTTTGCATTTGAAGGCAAGTCTACCTGTGTGTTTAAGGGGGCCCTGAGGCATAGAGAAAAGAATTGCCCTTTGTTGTGCAATTGAGTGGGTAGAAATGGATGAGACAGGAGTGAAATCTGTATCTGTAGAGGCAGCTGTGTTTTCGCCATGACTCCTAAGTCAATAAAGTTGCAAAAGCTGACTTGCACCCTTACAATGCAGTACTTCTGAACAACATGTAGAATTTATACACAAGCACTGTAAAATGGCAAAAGTTTCATTGTCTTCCATATTTTACCAGCTCAGTGTTATACTTAAATATTTTTAAATTTTTGTACTTAAAATTATAGGTATTATCCACAGCAAAACTCTCGTCTGAGTATTCTAAGCAAAAATATTTTAAAATTAGACATTCACTTCTGCAAATGACAATTGAAAACATTTTCAAATCTAATTTCATGATTTTTAAGACTCCCCATTTAATGTCTTTTTTTTTTTTCCTTTCTAACCATGAAAAAATACAGGCTTTTCATATACCTCAGCTAACCTACATCTCAGTGTACTGCTGTTTTGCAAGTATTTTCTTAGCATGTGGAAAAAAACAGAAGCCTGATGACCAGCTGTTAAGGAAAAAAAAAAGGGAAGTTGCACAGAAAAAAGTCAACTTTGGAAGTAAAGTTCCCACTTATTATCACAATGTGTTTAGTCTACACCACTGCTGAATATTGAGAGAGGAAAATATTTTGGACAGTATACATTCTAAGTGTGAATGCCTTGGCACTTCTTTTCTTGGGATTTAATAGTGTTCTCTTCCAGATGTCTTGTGGTAAGAATGGGCTAGTTTGTTTGGGCTCTCCCACACCCCAAGATTTGCATTTGTCCTGCGTAGGAAGAGCACAGAGCCTGCTTCTGAATTTGCAGTCTCATCTGATCAAGAGACTACTTCACACTTGTCTTTGCAGAACAAGAGAAAATATATTTTCCATTCCAGATTGCTTGATTTATAAATATGATACTACAAAATACCCATAGTAGTGTCACATGTCCTTGATACCTTGATTGTTTTCTCTAGTTATTCCAGTTAGTAGTAATTCTGAATGCTAGTGGAATGGAGGATATTCTGATTTACTGCTGTCTTACAGAGTTTACTGTACTTTGAAAAGGGGATCATCTGCATACTGATCAAATTCCTAAAATCCCAGAGCCTCTGTATTCCAGACACCACTGCCCACTCCTCCACCCACTCCTATCCTCTAGTCCCTTTCCAGGAATTAAACTATCTACTGGATGCTCTATTGATATCTGGAGTTCATTGTCCAATAAGTTGGGGGGGTTTAGATCTGTTTGATTAGTGGTTGTTCCTTTTCTCTCACGAAGTTGCCAACTTCCTCAGGAGCTGCCTGAGGTAACTGCCCTCTGATGTACCATGTATATGGATGGATGAATATTGCTCTCCTTTCAGCATTTTATTGCTATTTAGATGGCAACTCTTGAATGACATCTACCATGGGAGTGAGATGATAGACTTAAAGAACAGCATGCAGAATCATTTAAGGCAGTGGTAGACTCGGCAATGCTGGGTTAATGGTTGGACTTCATGGTCTTGAAGGTCTTTTTCAACGTAATACGATTCTGTAAGGGCTGTTAATAATTTTGAGCCCTGTCTAAATTAGCATTTTGTCTATATTCTTAATGTAAAAATACAATTTAGACAAATTTCTGTGGTCCTTACGCCGAGTTAGTGCCACTAATTTTGATTTGCTAAGAATTTTGGTTTTGGACTGCTACCAGAAGTCAGTGACATCATAAATGTCTATGAATTACAGTCCTAAAAGTTTTATTTTCCCCTTTTTGTATCCAACTTAAGATGCTCATTGCTTTTTTCTCTGCTTCATTCTCTCAAAAAAAAAATTCATAAATTCTTTGGTATTTTTTGTATGTACACCCAGATGAATGGTTGAATATTCCTTTCAAGGAGTTGAAGGAGGAAAAGGGGGGAAAATGCTACTGTTTTTGTTATTTTAATGAGTTTTTGCTCTCTTTTTGTTTGTGTGCAGAAAATAGAAATTTTGATGCCTACATGCTATGGCTTAGATAAACCAGTGGTTAAAGTAGAGAAAGGTAAATGGTTTTGGTTCTAAGAGGCAGATCCTACCCTTGATGAAGTGACCATTATTGGTTAAAGAAAGTGAGGGAAGAAAAAAAATCATGCAGAAGATATGACTTACTCTGTATAATTAAAAATATTGTAGTATGTGGTAAACATGGTATGAATTAAAAACTTGTTTACAGAGAGATTTTGGGGGTCTTATGGTGCATTGCTCCTCTGGCATGCTGTGATCTGGAGAGCTGGTATGATTTCTTTTACTCCTGCCTAAATAGATTGAATTTGCTGAACTCTTTGCCCTTAGTCAAAGTTCTTCATATTTGGGAGTCATACTGTTTTTAGGTTAGTGCATGCGTTTGAATATTTGTGACAGCTACAGCTTGTAGAATTTTCTGCCTGGATAGCTAGCTGTTCCTTTCCTGACATTTCAAACTGAAGGACTGTACATGAAGGCAAATTACTCAGGGAAGATGTTCAAGTCACTTGGAAAGATCAGTTTAAAGATTTTTGCAGCAATAAATAGTGCTTTTATTAGAAAAATTAGTCAAATTAGGAAAATCCTCTCATATAGTAATTCACTGAAAATACATCCTTTTCATATTCTGCTTTTACTTTGAGTTTTTTGTTTTGTTTTGGGCTGGCTTGTTTTTATTATTATTATTATTTAATTTAGCATATTATGGTTCCTTTAATGAGAACAAAGGAAAATGGGTTGGTGCCAGCTTCAACTAAGATGCCAGAAATTCCTTTGCTCAAGAGGTTTCCGGCCCCGTGATTGAACTCCCCATGCTAAAACTAAAGACAAGTTAGAAAAATTTGTAGAGAGATAGTGGGCTATCTCACCAAAACTAAATTTATTAAAAAAAAAAAAAGAAAAAAAAGTGCAGCATTGCTTCCTTTTACACAGGGAAAAGAAAAAGATTGAACTAGAATAAGACTTCCGGTCCAAAAATCTTCCTTGTCTTCTGTGAGATGTCCTAAAACTATTTGTAAGAAATCTGCTTTGAGTAGAGTTCAAGAGCATGTCTAAAGGCACCAGATAAAGAAGGGGTCCTGTTGTGGTAAAGTGTTCATAGACATGAAAGATAAGTTTTTTCTTAAATATTCTAACCTGGTCAGATGAAAAAGCTTGCTGCTATTCTAAAATGTTTAAAGCTCCAAGGCTTAAACAGAGTGAAGGAAGTATTTAATGAATGAAATTATTATTCCTTTTGAACTTCATAGTAACAGCTATGGTTGGTGGAAAGTCAGATGAATCAGTCTTGTAACTGGCATGGTAATTCACATGCTGTAAATAACAATTAGAAAGCAACACTTGCTGAGTATATGGGTGGGATGACATACTATACCATTTCCCTGAACATCAGTTTATTTGAAAGATGCATGGAAGTGTTTGAGGCCCGGCTGATGAGGCTTCGAGCAATCTGGTCCCGTGGAAGGTGTCCCTGCCCACAGCAGAGGGGTTGGAACCAGATGATCTTTAAAGGGCCCTTCCAAAAAATCCATTCTGTGATTCTCTTTTCCCTGTCATTCATAGAATTGCATAAAGCATATAACCTTCTCCGATTTCATTGTTATTTCGCCAGTTTATAGGATTTTAGGAACTGAAGAGGAAGAGGTGTTAGGATAGATTGTTGTTCGCTTCAAAATCAAGATGCTTCTGGGATGATAATAAGGAGCAGGTTAAAGAAATTCTGAGAATACTAATTTACACAAGTTTCATTGCAAGTTATGTTGCTGGAAAGTACTTCTTTAAGGTCCAAGAATATGGACATAAAGACTCAATCAACATTTAGATGTGGACTTAATTGGTGGGAGATGATGTTTGGGGTCAATTCTTTCAGTTCCTAGAGTAGTTAAGTCTCATGCAATGGATTTTCATGCCTGTATCTTTCCCAAGTAAGTTTTTAGTCTCTTGTCCAGTTCTGGTCAAGTGAGGCAGAGAAGTAAGAAACTATAATATAATTACAATTACCAATATATTTAACTTCAGTAGCTTCCTGGAAAAGAGACCAAAGTTAATTTCCCCACTAACAGAAGGGTTTCAGGACAAGACAAATGATTATCGGTTCTGGTTATGTCTTTTAACAGCTTATCATGTGTGTGTTTTGGGATTAGCTGCAGTATATGCTAGTCTTTGCCCAGGCACTGAAAGAGGTGAAAAAAAGTTATGAGAAGAGATCTGCATAGGGCTCAATATACTGTTAGAACCTTGGCATCAAAGGAGAACTGGCTGTGCAGGAAGCTGGGATTAGTGTGAAAAGTAGAAGTTCAGTGATGTGTGCCAGAGATTCAAAGGAAATGAGCTTTCAGTTCTGTTGTTCACCCAACAGCTTTGTTAAAAGGCAGATTGAAAGCTTTCTCTTTCTACAGTCTGGAAAGGGCATTTGGGGAATTGAAGAAGAGGAGGGAGGTATAGTGGTAGATTATTTATAGACTCAACAGTGAGGGAAAGCATTGTGGTAGATTGAGGGAAAATTAGGTGGAAAAACGAATGTTTGCAAAGTTTGGTGAATAAAGTTTTCCTTCTGACTCATTGTCTTTTCCTGAGCACTTCATTAATGTATAGGGTCAGAACGTGGCTTGGGCTTGAAGACATGTATCGTTCTTAAACTGAAGTTTTCATGCCTTGTATTCTTTTTTTTGTCCCAGGCAAAATATGAATGAGGTCTGATCTTTAGCATGGCTCCAAAGCAGTGTTGCAGTATAAATTTTGAATAATAATAGTTCCTAAAATGTGTTGATAGGTGCCTTTGTGTAAGGGATGCAAAAGCTGCTGTAACCTTTTCAGAAACCAAGCAAGCTTTTCCTTTGTTGGATGCTTTTTGTCATGGTACTTATCACTGAAATAATTTACATTATACTTTTGATTACTATCATTAAAAACCCTTGCCAGCTCTGTTTTCACAATTCTGCAGCATAAAATGTCTATTTATTAAGTGTGAAAGGGGAGGACCCCAAAACAAAACCCTAGTTTTCTCTGAAAAATGTTTGAACACTTGTAAGTTTTGCACTCCTGCAAAGAGGGAGGTCATCACTCTTGCACAATGGCTTAAATGAAATTGCTGTGAAGACTTCAAAAAAAAGTATGTTGGTACAGCCAGAATTAGCTATGGTCTTCAATTTTGGGAAGTGTTGGGCTTCAGCATCTTTGTCTGTTCAGAGAAAATAAGTTAAAAGTGATCTGAACTATCCATTATCTAGGACTAAGACTATTTTAATTGTTCCCTTGAAATAAACCATATGGCAGTTTATAGAGCACACCAGGCATATTTAAGACTTTTAATTCTGTTCCTTAATTTAAGGGGTTCTCTGCTTGCTTTTATTATTAGAAATTGTGCAGCTATGAAGTGTAGTCCTTGCATACATGTCCCTACCCTGAGTTATGCTTTTAGCCTGATCTCAGGGAAGACAGGCACTTTTCTGATCCCTCTTCACTTGAAGAGGTATGCTTGGTGGGATTGTAATCCAGGTCAGTTGGACTGCTGGAGACTGTTGGGGAACTGGTGAGTAATCTGCCTCCAATTATCTTGTATGTCTTACTGCACCCCACTTCTGGGGTTGGGAGAGGGAGGTCTGGGGAAATCTAACTGAGGAGCTGCAGTAGGGTAGAGGGCATGTAGGCTTCAGTTCACTTAGGCAATAAAATCTGCCTTTTTCCCTCTAATATTTCAGGAGGCAAACTCTTCACCAGCAGGAGAAAGGACAGTTAGTGACAAGGCATTCATGCTATGAGAAACTTGTTAATATTTGAGGTTTCTCCTGAGGAGTTGTGTTAGTAAGAGATTAATTTTCTTTTTCACTTCCATAGTATCAGCTATGAAGAACTTTCTGAGGGAAAAAATAAGTCTTGAATTTATTGCCATGGGTGTATAGGCAGTATAGAAAGCCCAGTGGGTGGGGTCCAGTGTTGGGACGATGAGGGTGCAGCCTTCAAAGTAAGATATGACATCAAACTGTAGGACTTTGAGCCCAAACAAAATGCCAGCTCATGAAAGAGGGAGTTTTGCATATGGACTGGATGAACTCAAATCCTTTTAAAACTGAGTGAAGATCTACAGGTCAGACAGACGAGGTCTCCTTTTTGAGATGACAGCTCAAAAGGGTGTGGATACCTCAGTTCCAGTTGAGACTCCAACAGGAGCATGCCTGTGTACATAATATTGAAGTCTAATTGCTTGATTCTTATTGATACGTCATCAAAAAGGATGAGCTGTTACTAGAACCACAATACAGTTTAATATGAATTAAAAAACCTACTCCTCTCCTGTCTCAGTTGAGATATGAGCACAGAGAATCCACGATTGTAAGCATATCTCTTAATGTGCACGTGTATGTCTGCTCATACCAAATATGGTCCTCATAGGAGCACTACAAAGCTTCATTAAAGATTTTAAAGTGCTCTATGATCCTCAGATGGAAGGAGCTTAGAAATGAAGTGTTTGTAATCAGATAAGTTAGTAGCACATAACAAGGATATAACCTATTAACACTTGGCTATTAACAGCCTCTTGGCCCCAGAATACTTAATGGTTTGGTTTTTGAAATGCAGTTGCCCTCTGAAAAGGAATGTGCAGGTTTTATATATGCTATGTATTTTTATGTTCTACTCTGTTGTTTTTTTAACTGCTATGCTGCATTACAAACAGACAGAATTCAACAAACCTCCCAAATCAAACAAAAACCCAAAAACTTTTCGTTAGCCATCTTAATCAATGTGCCAACAAGAATATGTAAAAAATATATATCTCTCTCAAATGGTAGTTTAGTGGGAAAAGTTCAATTAAAGCTACAGTTACTTAGGAATTACCCATACTGGCCTCTCTGAATATTTTTGGTTCACTGATAATTTGCTACTTTCTGATTAAAAAAGCTTTGTCAATAGAACATTGGTAAGGTGAAATTTTATAGCAGTTACTTACACTTGGATACATGGCAGCTCAGGTGAGTGCTTGTTTCTGGAAGTCATCATAGTACTACCAACTTCTTGAAGTAAAGGCTTCCAGGACTTCAGAATGGAGAGCGGGCAAACCCTAGTGAAGTTAAGAGGATTTATAGGTCTCAGTTAAACAATTTGGCTTTTGAAAGGTAATAAAATTGTCTGTAGCTTAATGCATACTGTCATACTCAGTGTGAACATGTATAGAACATGTAGCTGCAGTACTTAATATATTTTTTTCAGGAGGGGGATAACTGTTCCATAGCTATGCATATACGTTTGCCTTTATGAAACTGTGAATTGAATGCCTAGCAGTTGGTTTGGATTTTGTCTTTAGGGATTTAGAGCAATTGTGGTCTTGTCTTTGGGTCTTGCCACAAATACGATGTTCCCTGAGTTTTCACCACATTTCCTAAATTGCTGTGTTTGGATTAGCCCAGCCACAAAACACTCCAATCTGCTACATCCAGCAGGGCAATTCTCTGCTCTGGTTTAGACAGAGCAACCTGAGCAGTTACATCCAGCTGCTTCTATTTAATTAAATACCCATAAATGCAACTCACATCAGCTATTGCCAGAGTTTCTTGAGCCTGCAGATATAGATGGTTACAGTGCAGGCCATAGTCCTGTTGAAGAAATCCCCTCAGTGGCAGAATCCCCGTTTGAGTTTCTGTACCTTACCATGAGGGTGGGAGCAAAACATGTCAAGAACCAGAGCCCTATTAGCCTTTCATGGCCTCCTGATGAGGCCAATGGCTTATGTTCTATGATAATACATACTAGTGATTTTTATTCTTGTTCATGAGATGTGTAGCTTCTGCTCCCCTCAAATTAATTCCTTTGGAGTGTCTTCCCATGGATCTCCAAGTTAGTTTCAATCCATGGTGTTGTCATGAATGAGTGGTTTAGATGCTTAAAGAATTCCTGTCAAAGATATTGGCAAAAGCATCATGCCTGTGACAGAGTTCAAGATGTGTTTGGATAACGCTCTCAGGCACATGATGTGATTCTCGGGGTGGCTTGTGCAGGGCCAGGAGTTGGACTTCGATGATCCTTATGGGTCCCTTCCAACTCAGAATATTTTGTGGTTCTGTAATTATTGGCAAAAGCAGGTTTTCATATAAATTTGTGAAGGCACAACGTAACAGGGCAAGATTCCCTCTGGTGCGTACTACGTGGATGAAGCATACAAAGGAAAACCAGATCTTAATCAATTTGAAGTTGTTTGTGCAGAGACTGGGGATACAAAAAGGTAAGAGCACAAAGTCTAAGGGAGACCCCTCCTGTTGAATCATGAGGTTCAGAGTGAACCTGCTTGCCAAACGTAGCCTCACACTTGATCAGTGGTTTTATGTCTAAAGGATTTAGCAGCCCTTAATCATTGGCTAATTTTACACAGAATGATTAAGTAGAAGTTAGTATAAGCACAGCAGCAACGTAACTCTGGATCTAAGATGGCAGTATTCATACTATACTTGCTATAGGGTATTTAAAGCGATTCGCACACGCCCAGACACAAAGTCTGTACAAACATGTACGTGTTAAAAATTCCCCTCGTGTTGAGGTGGGCTTTGGCTTTTTTACATAACTGTACAGAATTAAAAACTTGTATATTTTAAGGGTTCGATCCTGAGGGTGCTCCCGAGAGCTCCCTGAGCGAGCTGTCAGTTCCCTCACCAGGCATGGTTGCATTACACGATCAGCTCCAGCACTTCCTACCTGTGTTGGGCTGACTCAGGAGCAAATCTCCTCACGGCCGGATCATACCCACGTCACCATATCGTTTTGCTGAACTGTATTCTTTACTGGTTCTGCACATTCAGGGTAACATCTGGAAACATCCTGCGGATTATTTTTTTAATGTTACAAGATGCTGGGATTCTGTGTTTTAGCAGTTAGAGCAGTTATCTGTGGAAATTGTGGGAAGAGGCTCCAGAGTGTCTGCCTAACGGCTGGGTTGCAGCCTGAGACTTAAAGCAGGCAAGGCAGCAGGGGAGACTGAGTTTGCTCTGCTGTCCTGCGGGTGTTCTCGTCTCTGGACCTGGATCTCGGGTTTATGCGAGCGTGTGGTGTAGGCAGTCTGGTCACAGCCTGGCTTAACTTTGGTCTGAGCGTGAACCGCTTGTCCTTGAGTCAGGAGGGCGTTGTGCTTAAAATGGGGGGTCCTCCCCGAGCAAGCTCTGGGGTCAGTGTTCCCGGTGCACCGCGGAGCAGCGCGTGTGGCTGGAGGGACTTAACATTCACCATTGGCCGCTTGTCGGCTCTGCAGCCCTAATGTGGAATTAGCATAATTGGCTGCCAGGTTTTTAGCCGGTTTTAAAGAGAGAAGCCCCATGTGGGCCGCCCCTCCGTGCTCTCAGGGCTCCCCCACCGTAGGCGGCCGGGGGGCACGGGGCTGGGCCGTCCCGGCGCGGGCAGGGCGCTGTCCCTTTAAGGCGGGCGGCGTGGGGCGGGCCCGGGCGGTGAGTGACGGCGCGCGCGGGGTCACGTGAGCCGCCCGTATTTGAAGGTCACAAAAAAGCTGCTTCCTTTAGAGAGAGCAAGAGGGAGCGAGAGGGAGGGAGGGAGCGCGAGGAGAGAGTGCAGCCAAAATGGCCGACGGAGTCTCTGCTGGGTTCTGAACGTTTGAAATTAAAAAAAAAGAGAGAGAGAAAAAAATTCAACAAAAAAGGAAAAAAAATCTAAACAAAAAAGCAAAAACACAAAACCATTTTTGGATTTTTTTTTTCATTTCCATTTCTACCTTGTATGCCTCAACTCGCTGGATTTAAGCACTGCTGCACTTTATGAGGTTAGTGGTACGTTTATATTTTATTGTTTTTACCTATCAGTAGATTTTTTTAAGAGCCTGAGCCGACCGTTTCCATCCGTGGTTTTGCAGAGGTGTCTTTTCTAGCACAAAGACTTGCTTCAGATGTTATCTGCTTGTACGTATACGGCACTTTTAGTGGATTTTTGCGGCTTTTTAGAAGGAGCTCTCCGTACAAGTGTGGTGTGGATTTGGAAGATGTTTGTAATTTAAGACATCTAGGCAAATTACGGAAGATCGTTTGTATTTCCCGTGCTGGTGAAGTACAAGATAGTGCTGAAAATCTTGTTTTATTTAAATAGAGGCTTTTTAAAGAGCGATTTCTTCCCCACAGCAACCCGGAGCTCTTAAATCTGCTGCAAAAATTTGCATGTGTAAAACCGGGCTTGCATTCTTTCTGCAGCTGGGCCGGACCGGGGCCGTGCCTTCCGCNAGCCGGGCCCGGCGCTGCCGCCGCGGGGCTCCCGCGCGGGCTCGGCCGGGGCTGGCGGCCCATCCGGCGTGCGCCAGGGATTCAGGAATGTGCGGGATGCCGGGCACCGCCGGGGGTTTGTGTACTACGGAAAGCGAGCCTTCATCTGCACGTTAGTAAATGTAGCTAAAAGGCTGCGCTTTCTCGCTTTCTTTTACCCACCCCCCCCCAGCCTTCTGTGTTGCTAAAAATTTAAATCCGAGTTATTTTTGCAACTCCCTCCAGAACCAAGCAGAAAATTAAAGGGAAATAGCTGGAGCTTGCTTTCTGAGAACAGGCCCCTCCTCCTGCATTGTAAGAGTGTGATGTAATGCTCCTTTCTGTGAGGTTAAGTGAAAAAAATTCTGTGGTGGCATACGTTATTCTTCACCCCTTCCTCGCAGGCACTGCACTGTGATATCTTTTGTAGCTGAATATGTAAGCAGCAGATAATTCTGCAAATAATCGTGTGAATCTACTCCACACTGCAGTGTATTAGTGCAGTGAATGTGGTTGGCAGGTCAACTTTATAAACCTACAAGATGGCTAATATTTTATGTTTTTTGTGGCCTTACGTGCATACAGTTAAACGCAGATGGAAGAGGCAGATTTCAATAAGCTTATTGAAAATATATCTGGCTGTTGTCATTATAGTTGTGTATATATTAGGTCTCTTTTTTCTGCACGGGCTAGCAAATACTCGAAATAATTCTGCAGTCTATTAAGTTTCTCATGGAAATTAAGAGATGATGTTCGGAGGTTTTTTAAATTTTAACTTATAGGAAGCCAATAAAAAAGAACTCTGTTCAAATTTTACATAGTGTATTTTGCTGGTAATTTTGGTCATTAAACATTTAATAGTAATGGATAACCCAGTTAATATATAAAGTAACACATGCTCCTGATTTAGGGTTAATGAACTTACTAGATTCCACCCTCATGTTATTGGCAGTTATCTGAGAAAATGCTATAAAAACATTCTGTGTCTTTGACATGGTGTACCCTGATGGCTTTTGTTATTCAAAACCTTCTTGGGCTTAGTGGAGGCCTGGATGTAGCCAGAATATGTTGAATCTACCTGTTGATTGACAAACAATAATTAGACATTAGAACTGTTTTCAAATGCAGTGTAAAGTAGGAGTATTCTCAGATCTGGTGCTTACTGGACTAAAACATCGATTACGGTAGTTTATGTGATAATTGCTGTAGAACAGGATGGCTGAACGGAGGAAGGAAAGAAAACCCAAATTGTGTCCTGAGCTGGCAGTATTGTAGGATGTAGTATTCCCAGAATCTGCACTTAAGGAAAGTACTTTCCTTTTCTGTGTATTCTTTTGCCTTCATGCATTACTGCCTATGTTACACACTTCCAGAATGTGTAAATGTTAGTACATATGGCCTGATTGTTAAGGTGATGGGATACAGGGTGGTTTCCAATAATTGCAGTTGCTCCTAGCTACAGAAGCTGTGGTGGGTCAGACAAAAGGCAGCTATTGAGAATAATAGAAATCATTCCAATAAGAAGTCTATCAAACATTTAAGCAGCTTTGTGAGATTGTAACTGTGAATAGGAAAGACCAATTAAAATGATTTCTCTTATAAATATGCTTTTGACCCCTCAAATCTTCCTGCACGGTGTGTTGAGGACCGTGCAGTCTGTGCAGCTGTAGGATTTTAAGTGTGAATCTGGGCAACTCTCAACGCTGTTTGTATTCATTTTATTCCTGCAGTACGAAGGGAGCAAAACACTTAATTTTGAGAGACCTGACTTGAGTTGCAATTTGTAGATCACTTTGAAGCTTACAGAAGTATTGGGGCAGGGGAAGCTTTTTTGCTTCGTTCCATTTGCAGTGACGATGCTGAGTTCAGAAGCTTTAATTTTTCTGTTTGCATTTGCATGTCAATTGTTATTGGTATCTACAGGAATCAGTCCCTTTCCAAAGCAGACGGTTTTAGTAGGTTGAAAGCTACAGTGAAGTCTGTAGTCAGCAGAGCCCCTGGAAATTTTTGCACTACATCTAAGAGATTCTTGAGAAGTAATTGACAAGAAAAGCCTTATTACCATTGAGCTTCAATATACAGGAGTCTGCAGTTCTAATGGGAAAAAAATTCAGGGAAAACAAGTGACTGAAAGATCAGTATGCTTAGTTTCAGTTGCTTTTCTTTTAGCCTCTTTCTTTCCTGCTGAGAAGGAAGAAAAAGAAAGTTTGTAAGATCATACAGTCTTTGCCAGCTGATTTCAGCTAAACTTAACCTTTTTAAGATTTTTGTTTCTTACTTATTAATAGGTGGCTAAGTAGAGGAGGAAGCATCCAAATCTATGAGGAAAAGAATCCATATAAATAAAGTATTTCTGGAAGAGAATTTTTATCCATAACTTTCCTAGTACCCCTTTAGAAACTTGTCTTGCATTTTGAAGCAGAGTTCTTTACTTGTCATTATGGATCTACGTTCCTTTTGGACCAGGGTGGAAGGTGAGAAGTTTAATTTACAGTTTATTTTGAACAATATTTGTTGGAATCTGCACCCTTTGTATTCTCTTCAGCTGCTAGTTGTTTATAACTGAAAAGTTTCAGTTTTTTTTTTGCTTTAATTGCTCGAGAAACTACCTACTGCCTTCCTAAGAGCTGTTTCACCTTGTTAAGTATTGGTTTCCTGTTTAAACAGCTCAAGATTTGAGGCAAGAAAATAAGATACATGGGATGTTTAGCTCCAAGGACCTATATTTCATGTCCTGTCTAGGGAATCATATGTGAGTATCATGGTTCCAGTGTTATTACCTTATATTTCAAGTAGCTAAACTTTAAATATTGGGCTAACATTACTGCAGAATTAATTTGATAAACAGATGTAAAATTCAGGTTAGATGAATACAAACATGTATTTCTTCTGGGTGCTTTAGTTGATAATGTAGTGCTAGCATTAGCAGTCTTACACGGTATGATTGCATGTGCCGTATTTCAAATATTGGTCAAATAAGTTGTTTAAAGTTGGGTGTCAAGATAACAGTTTTTGGCCATTTCAGTGTTGAAGGCAAATGTGGAGTTATCATGGAGATAAATACTATATATTGAGAATATTTCTATTTGTGATGGTGCCATAAATGTTCTTCAGAACACAGGAGGAATGGTGTCTTTCTGTATTTTTGGTGAATTCCAGCTGCAGGGCTGTTGAATTCCAACTCCAGAGCTGTACGTTTTGCACTTGCCACTGCTCTCCTTTTCACATAGGCTTCCTACTAAAGAACACAACAGGGTTTTTTTATATTTTTGGGTTTTGTTTGGTTGAGGTTTTGTTTTGGTTTTGGTGGGTTTGGAGTTTCGTCCTTGTTGAGACAGATCATATATTCTAGGAGCAACATGAATACATGCAAACCCTATTTTATTTTGGTTTTTTGTGCCATTAACACACTTCTGAAAGGTGTTCCTAAGGTTTTATGGATATTGTCATTTTAAAGGCTGTTTTCCTGTCTGTGTGCAGTATGCTGGCATTACAGTTTAGGGATAAAATGCACTGGTGCTACTACAAGTGTATATTTTATAATAATTTCTGAAGAGTTGTGTCATAAGAACTGGTTGATGTGATATTTAGGTGTTACAGCATGGGTAAATTGAAAGAATTCCCGTTCAAAATATTGTGCTTTCAGGACTACTTTTAATTAGCCTGTTTAGTCATGTGGGAAAACACAACACAAGATACAACCCTTGGCATTTTTTCAGATACCTAACAGAAGATAGATTAATAAAAGAAGAGATAAAGGCAGAACAAACCAAACCAGGGGTTAAACACCTTGGAAAAATGTATGCTAATACAGGTGGAGAGAAAATAGTGAAGGCAGTTTTGTTAAAAAACACAGGTAGTAAGTATGAAAGTTGACTACTGCTCCTTACAGTGCTACAGTTTGTGTCTGAACTCAATTAAATGGATGTTTGTATGTGTTAGGCAGAGAAAATAATCTAAATGTACCTGGATACTGATAGGTGGAAATACTCTTAAAAGTACAAAGCACGTATATTAATAAAAACACGTGTGTTAAATTGAGGCTTCAGAAGTTAAATGTAGCGTTGGAATTTACTACAACAAAACCAAAACAAGGCATCAAGATACAACTGTGTTTGATTTCATGCCAGCAGGTCTTCCCTTCTGAGGATGGGATGTGTGAGGCCACATTTTAACAGTGGGGGAGATCAACAAATTTTGAGGTAGTTTCAATAAGTTTAGCAAAGAATATTACAGGGAGGTAGTCTAGTGAAAAACCACTTTAGCTTTTTTGTGTTTATTTTTATAGATACGTTCACTGCAAACACACAAGTAATTGTCTAATTTGTGTCAGAAGAGCATCATTTTGACCTTGAACTCTGTCATAGTTGGGTGTGCTTTGAACAGCATAGTTACTTCAGCAACCAAAAAGCAGAAAGGCATGAACTTTTTTTAAATAAAGGTGGCCATTCCTTTTTAGTTTTGTAAAAGTACATGAAACCCCACTGTGCATGCTTAAATTATAAGGAAGCATGCTCATCTTTTCCAGTGTGCTTAGCAGATGTAGAGTTAAGGCTTCCTGAAGTACAGGTGTGAGTAAAGCAGCTAAACCAATTTGAACTAAAGCAGAACATTGTCTTAATTTCTGAATCAGAAAAGAAGTATTTCTTTAAAAAACAAAACAACGGGAAAGTTACTCCTGGTATTCTCAGTGGGGTTTTTTCCCCCTTTTAAGCACAGCATTTGCTGAATAGCACAGTCATAGATCCGCTGTGCACTTGTAATCTCAGTGGCTGTTCGGCACAGCCTCCGTGTACACGGGAAAATGGCTAAGCTTAAGCTTCAGTGACACTGCTGGAATTGGGATTTTTAAAACATGTACACACTACAGCTTTTGTAGATTCTGAGTTTTTTGAGCTAGTTGACCTATATGAAAATAGGAAAGGTTAAATATATAATCTGTTAATGCCACTTAACTATTAATTAGAGTTGAGCTTAATTGTCCCATTTTACGCGTGCTCTCTGGCAAATATACACAAATGTGTTGTCATTGTGGTTCGTTGTATGTTTGTGAACTTGGTTCTGCCTGAGCCATCCAGTTTTCCAGGATGCAGTGTCCTGTGTCACTTAACCCTTCCTTAATATAAGTCTTCAGTGTTCTCTTCCACTTTTTTCCCCCCGGTTTGAATTTTAGTGTTAGTAGTAGAAGACATTGCAACTTAATATTAGAGTGCTAATGCAGCAGCGTTCATGCTCTTGTTGCAGCTTTTCTATTAGCATTTATATTTTTAATTATATATCATTTTACTTAAGCAATCATGCCAGATTCAGGGTCTGATTTAAAACACATGGTTCTTACTCCATGTTGGTACTCTAGATATACTTGACTACAAAACAGCTTTCTTTGGCAAGGGGTTGGCTACTACTGAGAACTTCATCAACTAAAGTGAAACTGATATATTCTGATTTGTCACTTTGCCAGCTAAATATACAGCATGTTTTCTCAGCCTTTTGCTGAACAACTCATAGGGAGGATGATTTGATCACAACATACAAGTGAATTTTGTTATTATAATGATCGTAAATTCCAGTCTGGTAGCTCTTGCTGGATTTTTTCCAGGCTGTTCTGCCTCTTGCTTGGACAGAGTTTGAGGATAATAAAAGTGAAAATGGATACCTTCTATATGCAGGGGAAGAGAGGGCAGAAGGTACTAAAACTTAGCAAATGTTTTATTCCTAGCTTATTCCTGTGTGCACTGAAAACCAGTTGTCCTGTGAAACAGAAAATAGTAATTAGAATGTTTAATTCCCATGTGAATTTTAAAAAATGAATTATTCTGTATCCTAGTTAAGTCTAGATAAAAAAACCTTTCCTATTTTGTTAGATTTTACTTGGATACTATTAGTGCTATCACCTCACTGTTCTATTCAAGGGGTCTGCTATGATAAATACTAGAAAAATAAAAGGTGATATACTTAAAACTGGCTAAAAAGATACCACATGAAAATAGAAGATGTTCTATTAAGGTTCTATATATGTCATTTTATATATAGCTCTGTTTTTCTTTGTGGATGTCATTACAAGTTCATGTGTACTGGCTGGAATCTAAATGTGGGCTAGGTTCAAATTGTCTCTAAAAATGCTTGGTTAACCTGAAGTAAAACCCCAAAAGTCTTTTTGAACCTAGTATAAAAGAAGGTTCCAGCTGGTGCTACAGAAGTTAGTTGCAGCGATATTAGTGGGAGTTTTAAATTAAACAGCCTTGTGTTAGAGAGTCAGGTTTTCTGTTCCTTTGCAGGTAATGTTCTCATTATCTGCTTGATGCATAACAACCGGATGAAGCAATGCTGAGAGAGAGAAAGAGTACAGAGCATTTGGGTTATTTTTGTTTTATTTTGCCTCTGCCTGTGTCCTGTAATTCTGTTCAGAGCAGATCTAGATTACCTTGGCAGCAATACCTGCTAACCAGTACGCTGACCTTGCTGTAGCATTCTTGACTGCTTCATCCCATGGAAACACACTGATGGTGGTGTGATGTGGTAAACTATAAACAAAATCTCATCCGGGTGGAGATTTAGTCTTCCTAGTAAGATCTTCAGTAAGGTATTTCTCCTAACTTTCTTTAATTGGCAAATAACGTTTTGAAAACCTCTGAATTATAGTAGGAAAGTTTAGTAAGTGACCAGAGATGGGAGAATCCTAAGCCTTACCTGCGGATAATTTTTCAGCTGTTTGAACCAGTTTTGTCTTCCTTGTGCAAAAGCTATCCAAATTTGCATTTAACTACCTCATCTTGCATGGTAGCTGTTCTGGAATGGTGACTTCTGATTAAGTCCTTGAGTGACTGTTTTTGTCACAAAATAACACACTATCCTGCATCAAATTAACTCTGCTATGTTGTTAATTAGGAGACAGTTTTGCTCTACATTTGCCAGTTACTATAAATAAAATATATATCCTGACACAGAAAAACTGTAGGAAGTGTGTTTTTACCAGATTTTAGGTATAAACAAGATGAAAAAGGCCAAAGCAGACAAAAGCTAAACTTCAGGAGTCTAGAATTTACTGTGGCAGCTTCATGTACCCTAAAGCCATAGTTGCAGAGTTCTTCAAGCTAGCTTGCCGTATTTGGGCCATTAAAAACCAAACAGGTTAATTTTTGGAAAAATCAGCCTGTCTGATAAAGTTTTGGGGACAAGATTGTTTGTCAGATGCCAATTTAAAGGTGTCTGTTTTAAAGATGATGATCTGTATTTGGGTGATTTGTACTCAGAAAAAGCTGAGGTTGACTCTGTTGGTTCAGTCTTGGTAATGTGCAGTGAAACTACCATAGACTTGCAAGTACAGAGTCAGCCTAAGTTTATGTAATTTCCCTTGATCTTTTTCTTAAGAAAATGTACCTTTTAAATGATGCTTCAGTTAGTGCTAGTAACTTGGTTAAGCTTAAATGCTTCTTCCCCTTTGTATTCTTAGGCCATTTTTCTATTGTTTAAGTAATATTCTAAATATGAGTTGTTGTGATCGTTTTAGCTTTAGCATTGCTTGCTCTATGTGTTTAATGTTAAGCTGTTAAAAACAGGCTTCATCACTGGTTCAGTGCATTAATAAGAACAAGGTTGCAGATTGCTCTTCACTGTAAGTTTAATTATAGCATGTAACTCAATTTCATTTTTTCATCGTGTTTGTTAAGAAACTTTGAAATAATTGTCTATTTTCCAGCTTACTGCATCTTTTTATTTTTGTGTGTGTCTGATATGGGTGTGTGTATGCATATATGTAATAAGTGCATGTTGGCAGTTGCTACAGTTAAAAACCACCAGGTATCAACTGACTGGTAGAGACTNCAAAAATGGCTCTCAAAGTCAGTTTGAGTTTTGTGTTTGGGAAGAGCCTGCACCAGCGAAGCAAGTGCCTTTCTGTAATGTGAGGGTACAGACGTAAGAGGAGCAGCAGAGAAATGCAGAGGCTTTCTGAAGGCCACACAGAAAGTCCGAGGCAGAGCCAGACTTGAACTCAGAAGTTCCTGGCTTGTGGTCTGGGGCTGAAGCCAGTCATACACAGCTGTATTGAATTGTGAATAGAATGATGCTTTCTTTTTCCTTTATGGATTTATGTGAACAAAGCTGATTTAACCAAAATCTTAATGTGGGTAAAAAGAGGGAATTGTGCAACTGGCCTTTCTCAAAATTTCAAGTGCTAAAACTCAGTGTTAAAAGTTGGTTCGGCGCTTGTGGGTTTCCATTTGCCAAGGAGCATGGTTAATGTAGCTGGGTCATAAATCGTGACAAATCCTAGTGTCGTATCTCGAGGTCAGACTAAGGGCTTTTTCTGAGTGTAGAGGAATTCAGGTTCAAAAGCTGCTGCTCTGCATGCTGCCTTGAGAAATACTAATGACATAAAGAAATTCCCTGAAATTTTCTTTTCTTTGATGTTTTAAAATAGAAATGAAAACCTAGTTCATAGAGAGTCTGCCTGAAGTTAACTGTTCATTAAACAGAAATTCACATTCTATATTTAACACTTACAGAGTTTTTAATGAGGTTCTAAACATTGTTACCCTTCAGTGCAGTATGAAAGAAGTGAGAACCTGCTGTAGGTTTGCTGCCTGGTGTTTTCTTCCTTCCTGCAGTAAAAGCTTGGAGTAGCTTCCATTGAATGTATGGACAGCTCTGGTTATTTCAGGAGTTCCCTTTAGGAAGGAGATTTTGATCTAAAATATTACTATAGAATGAACATCACCATTATGAATTATTTTTCTGTGCTGTTCAAAATCTTGAGAGGGATTTCTAAGCCCATTTCACAGTAAAAGGGACTTCTTTTTGAGGCAAAATGTCATTAATACTGAGTTCTAGCAGTAGAGTTTTTCTTTTTCTCGCCTGTACTTTAATCTGTATGCTGTTTCTTGCTAACTGAGGTCTTACGCAAATGTATAGTAAGGTTATTTTCCTGAATTATGAATGTGAAACTTAGCCAGAGAATACAAACTAAAAAAACCCCTCAACCAAACAAAACACTGAGGTGGTTTTTGTTTGGTTACCAGGAAGTAATTTTCATTTTGTCTGTTGAAAGTAACAAAAATGCTAAATAGTTTTTAAAAAGAAGTCCAAGTATCAAAAGCTTAACAATAAAACATTTCACTTCTGAGGAGTTGAAGCAGTGGTGTCTCCTAGTGTGTGCAGTGTGACTACACCTCATTCTTTGGAAAGAATTGTCTGTGAGTGGTGTGCACTTTGAGGATGCATCTAAAAATTTCATGGGTAGTTAATGAAAATCAGAATAATTAATTTGAGCATTACAGTGGTCTGGTTTTTTACTTACCCTCCTTTTTTATGCGCTGTCATGGTTTAACCCCAGCCAGCAACCAAGCACCACACAACCGCTCTCCAAAACCAAGCCCTGTGGAAAATGCTTTGAGTTTCCCTTTTGGTTTCAGCTGAGTGTTTACAAGTCCCAATTGCCTTCGGCTGTGGCTTCAGAAGACATTTAAACTGGGTTTGTCAGGTTTGTTGCATAAGCCTGGACCACTTTAGAGATGGAGATTGTTGTGGCAGTTCTTGCTTTATTCACCTATTAGAGCAGGTAATAAATTGTAATTAAATTGTATAGTTCTTCCCAGCAGGTCTTCCAGAAATACTGGAAGTGATGAGTTGCTGAGTTTGGAGTTGCTACCCAGTCACCACCAGTAAGTAGATTCTTGCGGATTCTTGCAGTGGTGAGTGGGAGACCCAGCTGAGCTTCTCTCATTATGAGCTGTGTTGTCCCCTAATCTAAGTGGGTAGTGTAGCTTCAGTGGCTGAAAAAAGTTTACCCCACTCTCTTGTTAAAACAAGGTGTTAGTTAAGAGTAAGCTTACCAAGGACTGTTTTAACTAAGAATGATGTTTCTGGTGAAGCCCAATGTATTTTTTTCCTTTTATACTCTTTAGAAAAAGCATAAGAAAAAGTAAGACTTTTACTTGGTGCACTAAGGCAGTCAAGTGTAAGTCACATTTACTGATAACCAAAAGTCCAGTTGGCACTTCCAGCTTCGCAGATAGATTTGATTACAACTAAAGGTCTGGTCTTTCACCTAAAACTTGGAATTCTAAATGCTTATGTGTGTGACTGAATTCTGTATTACTTTTACTCTTAAGTTCATTCTAGCTTTTTTGCTAGGTAGCATTAACCATTTTTCCAAGACATTGGCTTCATAGAAAGATAGATGCTTTGCACTGGCAGTATGCATGAAAGCATCAATAATCTGACAAATTAGATTTGAGGTTCTAGTGTTTAAAGGGCTTTTCTTTGAGCAGGAAATAGTATCCCACATCAGCTTACGTATTTTAACCTTCAACTTTATATAGCAGCAAAGAGTTGACCTGTCTTTATGCAGAGCTACCTTTCTTAAAGAGGATCGAAGAAGGTTTAACTGAATAGATTAGAAGTGCGGTGTTTTGTGTAATAGTGAAGATCTTAAATTCATGTCATGATCATACACTGGTTTTGCCCAGTGTCTGAAAAAATGGAACCGCTGTGTTCCACACTTGTGACATTTGTCGTTGGTAGATAGGAAGAGGTAGTTGTTAATTAGAGTCTTCAGATCCACTGTCAGCTGAGGTCAGAATTATATTCATCACTGGAAAGATGCAGAACTTAGGTGGATCTATGTGTAGAATGCTTTTCTGATTTAGCTGTTTCTATTAGGACTGTTGCTGAAAAAGAGTGCACACTTCTAACCACTCAGAAGTAAAAAATGTCTGTTACTTTCTGAAGATTATAGTCCTTGAGCTTTATGCATTTCTTTAAGTCTCATGACATCACTGACCATGAGAAATGTGTGGTTTTGATTAAAAATAATCTTGCATAATGCAACAAGGCAAAAAGTAACCGAAAAGTAGCAAACACTACTTGGATGGAGAATTTAACAAGATAAATCACGTTAATCTTGGTACTTTAGAAATATGTTAAATGGCAAATTTTATTTATATCACTATAATTTTCACCTCACTTTTTCTCTTGTAACTTAATATTCTTATTTTCTGTGTACCATTGTGGTCGTGCTCTTTTGTAATCTCTGAGGTGGCAGTTCAATGATTTCCTCATTCTGGATTCTTTTCTGGATTACATCTTGCTTTAGAATTTCCCTCTTCTGTAACAGAAAAAGAGAGTGTGCGTGCCTGGAAAATTAACCATAGCAATGTTGTATGTGGTTTGCAAGTTTCTGTCATCTTAGAATTTTTGTATGTTGAAGCAACTTTCTGATGTGAATTTTCATGTTGTGGGGAGGAGTGCAAGATTTCTGGAATATAGATAATCTAGATTCGACTTGGTTTACAAGAGAAATTTCTTCCTTGACAGTAATATGTAGTTAGTTTTAAAATGTTTTCATCTTCTTGAGTATGAATGGACAATAGGTTTTTAAAGCAAGATACGTATTCGGTCCTCAAATTGATTATTTACTATTTTTAAAATTTTCTTAAGTTATCTTAAACTACTGCATTCAAAAGCAGGAGATATTTACATAGGATTGAAATTAGAAATTGATCTGGTACTTTATCTGTGAATGACATAAGCAGCAAGTAAAATTCATCACTTAAGCTGTAAATTATAATTCCTGAAAAGAGACAAAGAATGAGAACCCTCAATCAAGATTTCAGAAATCTTGTCTACTGCACTCAATGCAAATAGGAAAAGCTCTCAGATGACTGACTGCTGACATTGGGCAGACACCAATTCCATCGGAATAACAGCATAGTTAAAAGAAATTCTTTCCCTGGTGGGAAACTATCCTTAGTTCAGACAAATGCCTGAGGATACAGTGAACACTTTTCACTTAAACTTTCTAATGTCTTTGCTTAAGAAATAAGGAAATGATTGTTTATTTAGCAATTAGTAAGAGTTGCATGTCTAGACTAGGTGGTTTAATCTATGCTTTCTTTGCAGAAGGCATGAAATAAAGTTAATAAAAAAAATGCAGCTAGAGAATGGTGCACAGTATCAGGACTATAAAAATGGATTAATCAAAAATAACTTACCAGATCAGTGACCATGAGAGGTGGCAATCATCTCTGCCTATTAATGGACTGTTTTCTAGAGCTTCTTTTATTTCTACCTCATAACTGTTGTGGGTAGTGAATTTAAAATAACCTGTTCACAGGTATGATTATGTGGCCTGCAGAATGCTGGTTTCCAGCCTTTTACAGTCCTTTTGAAATGAAGAAGAGAGATTTCTACAGTTTTCTGAATTACCCTAAATGGGTGTCGCAGGCCATCTGCACAGATAATGGGTAAGGTGGCACCACTGTGTTGAGCAGAAGGCCTGTGCTTTCCCATCTGAGTCAGGAGGGTGTGCGATTTAGGGTGAAAGGACTTCACTGTAATGTAGCGGCTGCTACTTGGGATGGTTTTGTTCCATGGATTCCAAAAACTTTCTGCTTTAATTCTTACTTTTAGAAAAAAACATTTGAATAAACAGTGGTATTTCTAGTGTTAACTGTGGTGTTAACCTGACTTATCCTTGGAGTGGTCTTTTTGTATAAATGTATTTATCATCAGGCAATTGCAGTTTTCTGTGACCTGAAAAAGGTTGAGTGAACTTGAAACATCCTTCCTGGTAATGCTTCCTGTGGAGTACTGACAGCTGTCTTACCTTTCCAAACATAGCTTGCCAAAAACATGAGAAGAAATTACAGATTAAAAACCTTCAAAGAGCGAGGCATTTCTACATTTCTGTACATTATGTGCAGATATATTGTGCTTGTATACATGAGAAAAAAAGGTGGGGTTTTTTTCTTTACTAAATGTGGAGACTGATATTTATTTGCTTTCGGAATTACACTGCAAAAGTTTTCCTAGGAGATTGCTAAAACGGAAGGCATTTTTCTTGATACATACTCAGTCATATCATAAAATGTGGCTGTATGATAGAATATGCTTAGAAATACAAAGTTGACCTTTAGAATTATTGTTAAAGAATTTGTTCATCGCAGGGAAAGAAGGGTGCATAGCCAATGTCAAATCCAGTGTTCTTCAAAAGCACAGCAGCAATTTTAAGTCTGAAATTTAGGAAAGTGTACTAATGCTGCTTATAGTCACTACTATGTTCTGGTTGTCTGTGTTATTCTTCCACTGTTTTTTACAGTATCCTGTGCAAATAGCAAACCAGTAGATTACAGAGACATTTGGTATGATACTGTTAACTGGGAACAGTGATCAGCATTCCACGTGAATGATGAATTTGCAGTTGCGGATAGACAAAAATAAGGTTATAGGTATTGAGAGTGCAAGTGGTGTTTGTCGATGCTGCATGCATTGGTGAGGGTATTTGGTTCTTTATGCTATTCTGAAATCTCAGGTAGCCATTTTCTTAGAATGCCAGATCAAAATGGTCACATCTTAGTTCTCAAAACTCAAGTGATTATATGAGGAAACCCGTTTGCAAAGGCTTTGAATTTTTTGGCTGCTTGAGTAGTTTCACAAGGAAGGATTTCTAGTTTCTTATAGTTCAAAATAAGTCATGTCTTGCACTACTTCTGTGTTTTCATTTTTTCTGTTTCCTGCATACAGTTTCTTTTCAATTCTCTAGTTTTCATTCTGCCTGCCAATGAGTAATTTCAGGTTGCATCTTAATTAGGCATGAGTCATGACATGAAGTATTGAGTTGTGGTGTTTTGAATAATAATTTATTGATCCCATTTCTGAATGAAAAATCACTAATGAAAAGGATGAGCGAGCTGGTTGCAGTAAGAAGGGTGAGAAGCAGCATCTGGAGATGAAATGCTTCCACATTAGGCTCTGCAAAGAATCTCTGTGCTTACCAAATATGAGGGTTCCCTAAGAGTCAGACACAGTCATTTTTCAGTGCCCCTGAGGGCTTGATTCTTTAGAAGTAGCTGTCAAGTTTAGCATATCCCTTTATTTTGAGCTAACTCTCCAGCATAAAGTTCCGTTTTCTTTAGTGATTGAGAGTGTATCAAATTTCTTAGTAAGACCCACACTTATCATTTATTCACTTATATTTTATGAGTAAGTCTCATGCTTTGGCCTTCAGAAAGTCTGTAGCAATGCAGCAAGGAGAAGACTTTAATTCCCTTGTGACTTTCCTAGTTTCTTGAGCAGAGTCTGCAGTCCGTCATCCTCATTGAGGAGCTAGTGGGATCTGATCCCTGCCTGTCTGCCTTTTAACAGCAGGTGCAAGCCCCAGAACGAAAGGCCATGGTCTGTCAGCAAAATGGCTCACTTCGGTGTCATGTGTACATCTTACAAATACCGCTCCGTCGTATGATTGGTGTGATGCATCTGATTCTGAAAGCCATTTGAAGGACACAGTTTATGTGATTTAATTTATCAAGGTAACTTCTTATCAGTGTTTAAATCTTCATAAAGAAGTGAGGAAGGAGGAAGTTTATATCAGTTTTCATATTGTAAAAAAATCTTGAAATGCATGCCAGAGGTGATGTGTGACAACACAGTATTTGAATTACACACCTAGAGTGGTAAATGTATTTAAGCTTTTCTTTTCTTGTGAAACACCTGGCTTGCAATTTAGCATTGCTGTTTCACCAGATTTT
>VYZT01023091.1:0-42446 GCA_013400735.1 Pomatostomus ruficeps | reverse complement strand
GGAGTTGCCAGTTGCTGTTTCTCGTCTCGTGGGTTTGAGGAGCTGTCTCTCACTCACACTGGCCTGAAGCCTGTAAACACTCATTCCTGGGGTAACCACAAGAGGATTTTCCAGAGCAAAGGCCACTAAAACATTGTCTGCAGTGCTTGGGGAGAGCTTCAGAATGGGAATCTAAGATGGAGCCTGATTCTCCTTCTGTTTTAGTAACAGTGTCTCAAGCTGAGAAGTAAAATGCATTCAATTAATAGATTTAAATATACTGCTATTTTTTCTTGCTTTTAGTTCTGAGAACAAAGGGCTAGTTCATGGTGAGGAGTGAACTCAAAACTCTGAAGTATAGACTACAAACTTTGGTATAATCATTTCTGTTAATCAACAGAACAATCTTTGTAAATTCAACCATGCAAAAATAAACCTTGTTCACATCTCCTCAGCATCCCTTCAGCCCACTTCCTGGATTAGCTTCTATTCATGCTATTCGCTTTTCATGTACTAAATTAACTTCGAGCTATTGTGTAAGAAAGAAGGAAGTAGGCAGGCTTTGTGGTGTGGCAGTGGGGAAGGACTGAAAAGACATGAACGTGCAAGTTCTGATGTTTGTGAAGACAGACTTTTTTCCTTCATGTTACGTATTAAGTATTTGAGACAGTGAGTTGGCTTCAATGACATGGAATTGTCCAGCTTGTACAATAGGGCCCTGAGACTTTCAACACTGAAAAATCTCATTGTGACAGAGCTGCAGCAGTCAGAAAATGTATTTCCTTTTCCCCAGTTGTGACTCTCAGTTGTCTGATTTTCGGTAAATGTCAACTGTGGGGTTTAATCCTGGGTTCCCTGGCTCTCACGTAGCTTCTACTTTAACCAGCTTCAGACCTGACTGCTGGTATAGTTTTATCATGTGCTAACATTAAGATGCTGATAAAAAGGAGCGTAGTACACACTTAGAGACTTGCCCTAAATACTACAGGCAAACTTAACCTCTTTGTTGATAACACAGTTCAGAAGGAATAAAGATTACAGCATGTAGACTACAATGGTGGGAGTGCCAGCACTGCAGGACCTCCTCGTTCTGCTGAGGGAGAGGAGGGAAATGAAGTTCAAAGGTTTGGCTGTCCACCTAGTATGACAAATAGAAACTGGTAAGCCGTGTCTGTTTGTTAACAAGTACTACAGCTTCCTTGGCAGTTCTCTTTGCTGGAGCCAGTGGTGTTCCCTGCTTCCAGAGCTTTTCCAGTGGCAGAGACTTGGCATGATCCAGTGGGGTGAAATCACAGACGTGGCTGTTTTTGGGATGCTGTAATATTGCGTGTGCTCCCTGAGCTAAATAAAGCAACTCTGCTGATGTTTTGCATTCCACAGCTCAGCTCCAGCTCCCATCCCTGCAAGGAGATGAAACGCTGTGGTGCTGCCTTCCAGGTCACAGAACTTCCCCAGAGGGATGGGTAGTTCTTGGGGTCAGATATGACTGAAATGAGGTAGCCTAGCACTAGAGCAGAGTCCAGGTTTGGTTACAGGTCAGGGTGTAGCCAGGTTTGCATCTCTGCTTGTGCAGTGACCTCAAATGCCCAGCCCTGGCTCGAGAGAGGCTGTAAGGGCGAGGCGAAGTCACTGCTGTGCCTGAAACACAGATTCAGAGGCTCTCCCTGTGGACACCTATCCCAGCTCAAGCCAGCTCACCTGCGAGAAAAACAAAGCCCTCTTGGCAGCCACGGGACTTCACATTTATTCCCTTCCTTTCAGTGACAGATCAGTTTGCCCTCTGAACTCTGAAGTCCAAAGGCTCTTGGAAAAAACTCCCAGCTCCTTCCCAGCCAGCCTCACTCACAGCAGGCGTGCCAAAAAGCACAGGCAGCTTCTCCCCGGCAGGTCAGGCGGCAGCTTTCCTCCTGCCCAGACGGTACCAGGGCGGATCCCTGACCTCTGTCCCGGGATGTCTGGCTGGGCAGTGCACGTTCTGTCCCGGGATGTCTGGCTGGGCAGTGCACACGCTGTCGGGCGGCACCGCACCGCGTTCTCTTTGCTGGAGAAACACCCAGCCCGTGTCCGCGACACTCCTGTGTCAGGAGTGGGTCAGGATGTCAGTGCCTGTCCCCTGTAAATGTCCTTGTCACCACGCCTGCCGTGGCTGGGGCAGCACAGACCGATCATGTAGGTGCCGGAGTGATGCGATGCCCCAAACTGAGCGTGGTTTGCATCCCGCTTCTCAGCGGGGTTTGCGAAGCTTCCACTCCGCCTCGTGTTAAAACTCCTCGCTGGGAGCACCTGGACATCCTCGGCGCACATCTCCTCCGCAAGCCCTCGAAGGAAGGCTCGCAGCTTGTGTCCCGGCTGGGAATTGCGCTGATTTTTTCTCGGCCCGCGCTATGATGTTTGCAGCCCCACGTTCACCTCTGCTCAGGGCTTTTCCAGGCTGCACCTTTGTAGGGCGGCGGTGCAAAGCGACCCGAGCGCCGAGCAGCCCGAAACAGCACCCCGTGTGCCAGGCACGGCGTATCGCCGCTGCCTAACCTCACTAAAACCTCTCCCCTTCTCATTCAGAGAGATAAACCCGAGCTAAACGCGTTTTGAGGAAAAACCTGGCTCTGGAAACATTTTGAAATCCACCCGCCCCCTTCCCACCCGCGGCCTTGCGGGGGCGGGCCCGGGGCCTGCGCAGCCGCTCTGGGCCCGGGGATCTCCCGCTGCTGCTCGGGTCCGTGTCACCGCCGGCCTTTCCGGCCCTGCATCGCCTTGCTCGGGGCTCTCCGGGCACGCCAGCCCTCAGCCGTGAGGCTTCTGCCCGCTTCGCCTCGCCCTTGGGCGGCCTGGGGGCGGGAAGGCCCTGCCTGGGCCGGGCAGCGGCGCGGAGGGCCTGAGGCGCGGCTGTGCGAGCCCGGCCCGGCCCGGCCCGGGGCAGCCCTGCCGCGCTTTCGACTTTCCCCTTCTTTCCACTGCCTCCTCCCCCGAACTCTGGCTGCCCTTGGGCTGCTGCAGCGGCGTTTCCCCTCAGGAGGGGTGAGGGGGTGGGCGCAGAGCCGTGGCGAGGCCGCGGGGTGCTCCTGGCTCGCAGCGTGCCCCGTGTCGCTCTCGCTGCCCTCCACTGCCGAGGGAGAGGTTTTTGGAATAACGCGTGAATGTTGCCTGCGGGAAAAGGGGTAAGAAACGAGGCCGGGAGGAAGAGAACCCCCTCAGCTGCATTCCCCCCCAAGGCAGCTGAGCAGGGCAGCCGGTAAGGGCAGTGCCTCACAGCCTCCTGTATCCATCGCATTCTCAAGGCAAGCCTGTGCAGGGCAGGCATTTGGGACATTCCTGGCAGCTGTGCAGTGCCCCCGGGTGAGGGTGGCCCGGGAAAAAGAAATCCAGTGTCTGCCTGAAACTATGTCTGTCCTGGTTGCTCACTGAAAATAATCGAGGTGATGGCAGAGGAAACAGGATCTGGGCTTTGTGAGCCTGTGTTGTACTCTACAGGGTGAGTTTTGTGGCTCTCTTAAAACGCATTTCCTGGTCGAGGTTTGGCAAAACAAGCTGTTGACATCAAGACTCCGCTAGATAAACCTGTTGGGGAAATACCTGCTCTCCACAGGAGGGAGGGAGGGTTGCCAGCTGTAACTTGCTTCTCTGCTTGATGGGTTTTGCATAAACAGCCCATCTGGCAGCTTCTTGTAAAGAAAATCTTAGCTTTATTTCTAGGATGTACCAGCCCCTTTCCAGGAGGTCTCCACTGCTGTCAGAATGTTCAAGGGCGCAACTAGATGTGCTCTTTCTGATTCCTAGAAAAGACTTTTCCTCTGTACTAGACCTGGCAAACAGTGGTAAATGTGATGACGGGCTGTTGACATTGGCTAGCACAGGCACTTTGAAAGGTCACCCTGTCCATCTGCCAGCTCAGCTGGTGCAAAGCATCTAACTGACCTGTTCCTTTCGTTCCAGCAGGCTGGGGTTGGCAAACCGTGAAGGAAGAATAAGGGAATCCTGATCCAGTACAGACTGTTTGCTCCTGGACTGGGTCCAAAGGGACTGTTTGCACATCAGTGCTCTCTCTACCAGGTATGGCACAGAGGTAAAAGTGAATCTCTCATTTGTCTGAAGGCCCAGGGCTGGGCCTTTTCTCACAAACACCATCAGCTGTGGGGGTAGGACTACTGTGTACTTGATTTAGGAGGATTAGAGGGAGCTAATCTAGATGAAAACTGGGTTTTTTTAACTGCTTTGTTGTATCAAAACGTGGTTGCACATGTTGTTAGTCCTGTTGTGGCAAGACAAGAAAAGGGAGCAGCACAGGCAGCTGGCAGAGACATCCAGGGCCACTGCAGCTCCCATCAATCACACCCTTAAGCTGCTGTGGTATCACACCAGCAGCTCCTATTGCTGTAATTTGCCACTTGCCCTTGGAGGGATAGCATTCATTGGGCTTTTGGTGTGGGTTTTTTGAGGATTTTTTTCCAGACCAAGGACAGGAATGGACAGTTTAGTTCTCCAAAATCCCTTTCTACTTAAAAGTAGCACTCATCATAAACACAACATTTGAGGAAAGTTTTTCCTTCTCTGTTCCTTATGCACAGATCATTTATATTTTGGCGCATGAAGAGCCATGGAGGAGAAGTTTCCATCTGTTGGGGGAAGATGGTTGTGTACTTTATTTTGGTTTTAACCTTCCACTGCCTTTTTCCTGAAATGTTTCTGTGAGTGCACGGCCCTTGTCCCTCCAAGGCAAAGCAGCTGCTCCTCTCTGGTATCACAGCCATCATCTCCACTCTTCATTGGTGAGTTGGCCAGCATTTTGCAAAGGTCAGAGGTGTATCTTAGCTAAAAGTTTATTCAGCGCAGAAGCACTCAAGGAGTGATGTTTAAAAAAAAAAATCTCTATGGGGCTATTTATTTTTCAGCATTAGTGTCTTATTTCTTTTTGGGATTTCTTTGCCCACTGTGGCTGTCACATTCCTTACTGATAATGTCCCCAAGACAAGAATCTGTTGTCTTAATTTTATAGAAGAGAAGATAAATGTGAGCCTGCAGGCTCACAGGCCATTGCCTGACCACCAGATCTGGTTCCTAGATTTGGGGCCTGAGTCTGGACTTCTGGGAAGCCTCTAGGAAAGCCAGATTTATTGTGGACTCCTGGTTATCCTGCTTAAGGCTGAGGGCTGTTGCCTATGGGATTTGCTGTTGTTCCTTCTTTACATCTTTAAATTAGTTTTTATTTTCTCAGTTTAAGTGTGATTATACTCGAACAGCTCATCTCATAAAGCAGTACAAAAATGTCAGATCATTTGTGTTGACTTAGATTTTCCTGCTCTAAAAACCCAACTGAGTCTCATTTCTGTCTGCAGTGGGACCATGGAAGGAAAGGAGGTGTCACCAAGTCACACCTCAGAGAGCAGCATATTGGACCTCCCCTCTGCTTGTGACCTGGCAGAGCACTTTCTGCCTCCACACAGCTCTGAAAACAGCGAGGAGCTTTATCCTTCTGGGGACGTTTTTCCCTCTCCACCCACAGGTAACAGCTTCTGCTTCTCTTTCTTTAGCCAGTGCTTCATCTGTGTAGGCAGTGTTGTTTGACTGAGTCACTGCAGGCTGGGACTGGTGCACCTGCCTGTCACAAAACACAGTTTTACCAGAACTACAGCCTGCTCCAGCTGGACAGATCCAGTGGGAAGTCTGGGACACGGGAGAGGAGCTCAGAGGATGCTGTCAGCTGTTCAGCAACACTCTTCATGTTTAATGTGTTCTCAGGACAACTCACAGAGTAGTCCTTCAGACATCTGTAGTAAATACTGTCTCAAATTACCATAGTCAGGAGGAAGAGTTTTTAAACTTTTCCTTGTGTTTTTCACGAGCTCAGGATGTGGCCTCGTTATCCCATTACTTTAATAATAATAATAACAACTGAGTCTTTGCTTGTGCTAATGACAATAGTGTGGTGAGGACTGCTTCAGTTCAACTCTTGTGAGACAGCAGTTTCCTCACTTGAAAAAGGACTGGTTCCTGCAGAAGTAGCGTTTCAGGTCAGCCACTACTCCAGATTCTTGGAAGTAATGGTGTAAATGGCATATCTGAGAAGATAAGGGACAGCTGGCAAGAAATGCGAAATCAAAATGTGCCGGCACTACTTGCTGTATATTCATGCTGGCTGGAATGAAGGTTCTAATAATTATATTTAATATTGGGGGGGAAATAAGTTCTGGTCAGCAAATAATGTGTGGAGAGGATTTGTCAAGACACCCGAGCAGGTGAAACGTCACTGACAACATTTCTGGGTGCTTTAGAATCTTTAGTGTAAAAGTAGGGTCTTCTTACTCTAAAGTGGTTTTCTGTGGTGTGCTTCCAAGAAATTAGCTTGAAATTCAACAGGTGAGTTTATTTCTATGGGAATTCCACTGTTTTCATGCTGAACAGGTGAGCAGTGGGATCTACCAACTGATTTAGCTCAGCTGATGTTGACTGCTTGCCTGTGCAGTTGCATTCAGCTGTAGGTGAGGGACACCCAGCACTGGAGTGAAATCTGCCAGCAGTAGAGACCAAGCCTTGCTCTGGTTTTTCACACAGACCAGGAAGTCCCATGTCTTACGTTAATAATGATGGGGATCTTGTGCTGTTAACCTCTCCTTTAAACCACAACACACATCACATTCCACAATCCATGTTGCACTTCAGCAATAGTGTGTCTGGTTTGAGGTTTTGCTTTATTTTTGTGTAGAAGAGTAGTGACCAGCGCTGCAAGGAATGTCCTGAGCAAGCCTTTTCCACTGTCACGGGAGAGGAGGATGGGGAAGCTCCTCTGAGCCAGCCTGGAAGGCATTTGCCTGCTCAGGTTTCACAATCCCTGTGTCGCAGGTGTGGAGCAATCCCAGGAGCTGGGAGGCAGTTCCTGGGATGTGTTTGTTGCTCAAACAGCAGTTAGCGTGGCTCAGGGCAGCTGGCCTTCATTGCTGTGCTGAATGGGACACATGGAATAACTGCATGACTGCCTGGCAGTCCCAGGAATGTCTGAGGCTTTGTGGGAGCAGCATCAGTGGAAATGACAGCAGCGGGCACGTTGTTTGTGGTGGCTGTGCTGAGAGGCCACATCCTGCCTCCTTGCTGTCCCCAACACCCCCTGGTGCCAGTGTGGCTTCCAGGTGTGCTGAGGAGGGCAGGTGAGGCCCAGAACTCCTTCACTGCTCACAACTGAAAGCACTCAGCAGTAACTGGGATGCTCCCTGTGCTCCTGGAGTGGAACAACTCAAGTGTCACAGCACAACCAGTTCATGCTCTGAACATCTTGGTTCTTTCCCCCTCATAACAGCATCAAACCAATACACATACCCACTTAAACTCTCTCTTTTAATGCAACCTCAGTGTTCCAACCCATTGAGTTTGGTCACTATGGCAGAAGAGACAGGAAGATGGTTTTAGGAACAGTCTGCCCATGTCAGATATTCTTGGAAAAGCAGGTTCTGTCAAATGTATCTTGGGAAAGGAAGCTCCTGCTTGTTTGTTTTGTTGTGAGACACCGAGAGCTACTGCTGTGTACATGAGGAGAGTGGCAGTGGCTGTGAGGTTGCACCCTCACAGTGTCACCAACAGATTGGATCCTGGGGCCTGGGCAGGATGGATGAGGATCTTCCTTAGTGATTCAAAAGCATTTCCAAAAGGCTGCTGGGTCTCTGGGAATGCGGCAGCTTCCTTAGGAATGAAACAGACTGACAGGACAGGCTGTGTTTTCTGCCCCATGGACTGGGCTGAGACTGACTGAGGTACCACGCCATCAGCGCCTCAGGAGGTGGAAATGGTCATGGGGGTGTTCCTGGCGCCTGAGTCCCCAGTAACAGGATTTATTAGTCTAGAGAGGCTCCATCACTTTTAATAGCAGAAGATAGTGCCCATTAGCCATGAAAACAGGGCCTTCTGAAAGCAGGCATCCCTAGGCAAGAAGGCAGTAGTCCTGTAGGAATATTACTAAATCTCTTGAATTGTTCATACATGAGTGGTTTTATGATTTGTGTGGGAGTGAGGGTTCTGCTCTTGCAGCAAGCATTCATACTTCTAGCTTATTGTCGTGGTGAGTTCAAGTGTCTAAGTGGTGATAGACTGAGAAAATTAAATGGAATCAGTGAACACTTCAGTAGGCGTCATGTTTTTTTTATCCCATACTGGAAAATAATTTTAAAAGATTTAATTGTTTATAATTTTTTTTCTAATCTGCATCACTCAGTTTCTCAATACACCAGGAACACTTTAACGCTTCCTCTGGATTACAAAAAGTTGCCAGCAAAAGTTCTTTCTTGGCAGGCAGCTCTCGGGTGTATATGTGAGAAAGCCTTCGGTTATTTGGATTAATATTTCATAGGAAGCTAACGAAGGTTGTTTTCAAAGAAATAAATCACTGGCAGTGTGACTTTTCATGTGGGGCAGTGAACCAAAGAGTACCAGGGACAGTGGAAAAATACCATTTGCCTGGAAAAATTGGAACCTAAAAAAGTGTTAGAGAATAAACAACAGATGTGCTCTCCAAACTGGTAGAGCACGGGGTTCTGGGCTCTGCCCATGCTCTGTGGTCAGGCAGAACTGGATTTGCCAGTGCAGCCCTGGAGAAATTCTGCTGAATCTGGGAGAGTTCAGCTGTGGAACCATGCCTGGGAGACTGCCTGTCTGAAACGTGGGCAAAGCTCAGTCCCGTCTCCCGTCACGGCCCTGCCTAGGGCTTGTGACCTTGGGCAGATGGTTTGTCCTGTAGCCTCTGCCTTCACTGTGTTTTCTCTGTAGTGAGAAGCAATGGAAAAGCTGTGTCCTTGGGAAAATGGATGGGTGGGCAGGGTCACCCAGTGGAAGAAAATGGGGTGTCACAGGAACAGAGAAAATAAAAGAAGGATGACAGCAGGAGAGAGAGGATGATACTGGAGAGATGGGGTGGTGAAGGAAGACAGAGTTTTCTGTGGGCTTGACGAGACCTGCAAGTATCTAAAGGCTAAAAATGAATTAAAGCCAGCTTGGGAGGATAGAGGTGTTCAACCTCTGCCTCTCCAAAAGCACTGCTTTTGTTCCTGCAGTTTGTTTCAAGTTTGAGCCCAGGCTTACCTTTAGTTATTTTCCATGGGCTTCCCTGACCTCTGCAATGCAGAGAGTCCCAGGCTGCTCCTGACTGTGCTCATCATTCCTGGCTGATCCTGGGTGTTGGTGCACAGGTGGCCACGTGAGGAGTCAGCTTTCGGGGCAGCCATGTGGATATTTGTGTGGACAGAGTGGGGACAGCTCCTCTTCCTGGCAGCAGCACAGGTACAGCCACGATCCAGCGCTCTGCAACGTGTCCTGGCTTTCACACGGGCTGACAGCCTTGCCGGGATGGTGGTTTCTGAAAAAAAGTGGTGTTGGACTATTAATCTCTTCTCCCTTGAGGGCAGCCAGGCTGTAGGTGCTCTCTCATCAGTTTTGGGGTGTTTTAGGCTTTCTTTAAACACTGTCCACTTGGAACAAGTCAGGAGAGCTTGGGGGGAAAGGGACATTTCACTGGAGACTCTCTGGTTCAGGCACACCAGTGAGCCTGGGCCGTGGCACTGCTACTGAACTTCCCACTCAAATCAAGAGGAGATCTGATCACAAGATCATCCCAGTTTAAAAGGCGTGATTTCTGGACTCTTCCATTGCTTTCTGGGTTTTCAGTCAAACAAGCAGCTATATTAAAACCAAGCAGAGATTTTCAGCCTGTTAACACAGCTGTCACTTCTACAGGCAATTGGGATTCTTCTGGAAAAAAAAATGCCGCCTGTTCCCAGTGAGTTTCCGTGCCCAGTTTTGCAGTGTGTCTTTTATTAGCAGCTGAGGAGTGGTGCTGACATTGGTACATGTGTCCTGACTCGTCCTTAAATGCTCTCTCCTTCCTACCACGTCCTCTGGCTGGTCAGGAGTTACTTAATCTGTTTTGCAGCAGCGGGTTTGTGTTTACTGGAGAAGTCTGGCTTGGCTCGTGCTGCTCCTGTACAGGAGTTGTTCACAAGTGTTGACGTAGAGGCTGGAAATGAAAATGAGTGTGTTCTGTCACACCAGCAGCCGCCTTCCAGGGTGCCTCTTGGTGGGTGCTGGGGGGTTCAGTTCAGCCCAGAACTCAGTGCTCATTAATTGGTGTAGAAATTACAGCTTGGCTGTCTGAGCTACCGCTGCTGCCAAAAGTTGCCAAATTTCCAAAATGGCTTTTTTTTGTCTGGCTAAAGACTTTTTTCTATAGTCTCTTTAAGAAGTCTTTGTAACTCTGTAAATACAAAATGTGTGTGATATTTTAAATCACTTTCAGACTGAGCTAAGGCTGAGCTAAAAAGGGCTCATACATGCACTCCAGGCTGCCATGGTTAGGTACGGAAACTTCTGATAGTCTCCCTTTGCCTAAAAGGTGTAGATCACACTGAGAATCTTCTACTTTTTGGGTTGCTCTGAAGGTGAAGGAAAGGGTGCTATTCAAGGTGCTTTGTGATGTGAAAAGTCGTCTTCTAACATGAAAACTCCCTTCAGTTTCAGCTGTGGTCCTAAACAACAGAACTAATTATGATTTACAGCAGAACAACAGAATTAATTTTTTTTTTTTTTAAACCGGCGAATTGGTTTGAAATTGGTTAATTACAGTGCTTAACTGCACTGGCCTTGATGAAGAACGTGGTCTCTATTTTGGGAATTAGTGGATTTTTACCGGTTTTAGTTTGTTTCCTGCTGCCCTCTAGTGCTCAATGATTCCAACAGCCTGGCAGGCTTAAAACTTAAGAGGGCTGATGGGGTTTTCACGTGATGATTTTAAATCAATTACACTCTCAGGTATGACCAAAATGCTAGATTTTTCTCAGACTCGAGTCTTATCAAGAGGAAAAAGAAAGGTGAAATGTTTCGATGTTATTAATTTTGGGCTGGCTCTTCAGTGGGTGACTCCATGGCTCTGGTGAGTTTGGCATCCTGAACCCTCCAGGCATCTCTTTGTGGCCCAGCTGTGTCGAATGCTCGACGAAAAGGGAAGCTGGAATTTATGCCACCTGACATAAAAGGAATACAGGGAAACTGCACAAGACACAGGATGAAGCACTGGGCATCACTGGGTCGCTGAAGGTCACTCAGATCTTTCGTAAATTAATTTTTCTGGGATGTGCTACATAAAGCATCCAGCCAAAAATAAATCCTGGAAGAGAAAAAGGCAGTGTTTTATTCTTCATAGTCTGAGGAAGAAAACTTTGAGGAGAATTGGAGCACTGTGCATGCATCAGTAAGGGAAAAAACTGAGACATGTGCCTTGCCTTTTAGACTTTAATGCTTCAGAGTGCCTCTGTGTCCTATGAAAGTGAACACTTTGTATTAAACCATTCACATTTAGAAATCAGCTGCAGAGAGAATGCTTCGGGAACAGAGACGGGGAGTTGTACTTATGCACTGGAGTTGTCTGTTTGGATTCTCTGGTTCTCTGCATAAAGGGGAGCTTGGGAGTTCATCACTTGGGAAGGAGAATTTGTTTTGCTGCTTATTACCCTGCTCTGATTTTCATTGGTATTAAATTAATTTAATTTCCTCAGTCTGAGTCTAATATGGTGGTATTTGGTGAGAGATCTCTCCCTGTCCTTATTTCAACTCACAACCTTTTGTTGCATTTCCTCACCCCTGTGCAGCTGTGGAGGGGGGTGTGGCTTTGGGGACATCCAGCCAGGGTCACGACACCACCCTCAGCTCCAGAGTGGCTCCTGTCAGGTACACAGAGCTCTGTCAGCCCACTGCTGGGACTGGGGTCTTTACATATCCCCTCGTCCTGTCCCTGTGGTGCAAGAGTCCCCGGGGGCCATTTCTTCCTCACCTTTATCTAAAGTGTCATCCCAACCTGGGCTTTTAGTCCTCTCCTCTCAGCTGTCAGTTTGTCCTTTGCTGTGACCTAATCCAATTCTGCAGTAATGCCATTATGGCAATTGTTGCCAAGGTGGCTGTGAGGCACCTCTGTACATGTTGGTGCCAGTGCTGTTTTATCTTACCACTGAGCATTAATCATTTAAATGAGAAAGAATTAAATCCTAGAAATAAATGTTGAGAATTTGTTCAATGGGCAAGAGCGGACAAGAATTTGCTTAATTCTTTATGAATCATTTCTCGTCCCCTGAAGTGCAGATGCGGAGTCCTTTGAGATGGAAAATTATAATTGGGAGCAGAAGCTGTTCAAATATGTTTTTTACAGGGGAATAATAAACAAATTCAGCCATCATTTGCAACCACTATGACGCCATTAATTATTATGGGAACAAGGAACAATTTCTAAGCTAGTACAAGAAGACCTGAGGAGTTCTTCCTGGCCAGGACACGGATTGATATCAGTCTTTGGGAAGCCAGATGCTGCTGGCTCTGTGAAGCTGCAAAATAGAGTGCAGACATGGCTGAAAAGCTGCTCCTTGCTTGGGTTCCTCCTTAATGGGTGCTTCCCTGGGCTCCCCCATTCCTTAAATATTTGTTTATCACATATTAGTGCGAATAAGGTGCTGGCTTTGAGCCATTTCCCTCTCACCAGCAGATCTGGAAGCACAGGCTGATCTTGTAGAGATCCTCATCGTCTTCACTGCCCAGCTCTGTTCGCTTCAGCATTATTGTGGCTCTGTGCAAAGGTGCTGAAGTGCCAATAGAAAGGATGTGGGTTGAATGAAAGCGCAGGATTCAGCAAAGGAAAGAGGAAATTAAACTGTCAGGTTGAGAGGAAGGCCAGAAATCCTGTGCAAAAGGGGTTTTGTCATTTAATCACTAGGTTTTGGTTAACTCTGTCATCATTTTGAAGCTCAGGAGCTCGGGGAACAATCCCTGACGTGACTGTGGGGCTGGAAGGGCATGGGAAGATGGATAGCAGTGACATCTCCATTGATGCAGAGAATATTCTGTATGTGGGTGTGAGCTCTTTACCCATCCCCTGGAGTTACCACCTTAACTTCAATACATTTCCTCCTTTTCAGGCAAGTGATGTTTTCATGTGCTGAATTCCGAGATAACCTTCCAGAGATGCTTCTTACAATTGAGAAATGACTGTTGATGAGTGCATTTGTGCTGTGTTGGGTCCAGGTGTCCGTGAATTATTTCACCAAGCAGGGTGCTGGGAGAACGTCCCCTGCTTTCCTGATGTTGAATTTGTGTGCACTTGTGTCCAAACAGGGACAACATGAACCACATTTCAGTGTATGTGTGAACAGTCAGTGCTCTGTGTTTGAAACATTGAAATGCAAAAAAGTTCACTTTACTACTGTGGAGAAAAATAATTGGTTTCCTTTAAAAAAAAAAAAACCCAAACACAAAACCCTTTAGGATGTGTTTTTAGCTTTAAAACCGTGCTAGAATTTTGTATAAAAGATTCACAGACATGAGAGTTACACAAGGGACAAAGACCACAGAGGAGAGTGGGAACGCAAAGGGGTTGGATTGTGGCTCCTGCAGACCCTCCTGCAGAATGTCCAGGTTGGACTTGTCCCATTTTTCTTCTTGCTTTTAAAATGAGAAGCATCTTTTGTAGGAAATTATTTCAATGAAACTCCCAATTTTCCTTAACAGCTGGAGAAGAGACGCTGCAAAGCAGTCCTGAGGCCTGTAAGCCAGGGCAGGCATCTTTCTAACAAAATGCTCCAATAATGCAGTAAGAGGAGTTGTGAAACATTCTCATGTGTGCATGAATTGTTCTGTTTGCTTTGGAGGGCAAGAACTGCTGCACGGCTCAAACACCTCCACAAAATGCTTTAATTTTTCTTGGGGAGAAGTGAAAGTACAAGCCATGAATCCTCAGTAATTGAAATATCTGTGGAAAACTGCAAAGGGCTGTGGCTGTTCCTGTTGCCTGGACATGTCTTCATGGCATTTTTCTATCAATATTAGATTTTGTGGGGGACTCCCAAGATGCTGGCTCCTTTCTTGTATGATAGAATTGCTCTTTGCAGCTTGGTGTTATGGTTTTGTTGTAGTGCAGACGATTCAGAATGACCCAAGATCTCTGGGTGTCTGTGTTGAGCAGCCAGCAAGTGGCAAAACACAGAATGCCTGTGACAACATCGTTATGTAAAACCAGCATTACCCTTCCCTGCTCCCTGCAGAGCCTCCCTTGCTGTCTCAGCTGCATCACTTCGGCGTGGGTGGTGAAGATCTGTGAAAGTGCCTTAAAAATGGCACTTTAAATAATGAGGGATGTCAGGCTAGGGCAGAGAAAAGGGGCAGATTGGCTTGGAATGCCACGCTGAGGCCATCCTGCACCAGCCCAGCGGGATATTTCTTTGGTGCACGGTGCTGTGGGGTCACCCACACTAGCATCAGCACTTGGGGAAGAAGTACAGCTGCACTGGCCTGAGATTGCAGCTGCACTCGAGGCAGAGAGCCCAGGAAATGATGGTGCAGAGCTTCCAATAAACTGAGCTTCCCACTTCTGTTCAGGTGCTCCGGGATATCTCACCTCCAGTCCAGTTGTGAGTGGTGCTTGTGGTTTGGGGGTGATTTGATGCTCCAGTTATATACAACACGTAAATAAGACATGTCACTCCTCAAGTCTCTTTAAAACCTCTTCTTTTCATTCCTCTATTAAAAAGGTTTTCACTTTTTTTTTTTCCTGGTCTCATTCTAAATGTAGGGTTTTTGTCTCATCATTTATCAGATTGACCTGTCCTGATGCACAAAACACCTTGGAGGACCCTAATTTTGGGCACCGGTGATCATTTATGCGCAGCCTGACTTTTTCATTTTCACTGGGAAGGTCTCCTTACGTTTAGCTCTCAGTCATTCAGCTGTTTTTTCAGATGCAGCCTGTGACTGTGTTGTAGAGAAATCTTCTGGGGTTTATGGGACCCAAAAGGCCCTGCCCTGGCAGTCGTTGAAATGCGGCAAAAGAAAATAAGATCCATCTGCCCTGATTGCCATGGTCTCTTATTGCCTCTGAATTTATTCCCTGAATTTGAAGCTTCTTTAGGAGCTGCTGTGAACTGGCAGCAGAAGAACACATTTCAGGGAATCCTCTGTGCCTAGCGGCAGGGAGGAGAACAGAAAAGTTATCCTGGTGCTGTTTAAATGAGAAGCTGTGCTGCCAGGATGCTGCTGTGGAAGGATGCAAATTGTTCCTGCCCAGTTTTGCCACGGCAGGTTTGGAGTAAGCTGAGCAGGAGGCTGTGGGCAGGATGCCGTTGTCCCCTGTGCCTGAGTGGAGCTGAGGGTGGGTGCAGTGCCTGGAGTGCTGCAGGGGAAGTGTTAAAGGTGTCGGACCCGGCAGTGCTGCCTGCCATTCCCGTCCTGACTGCAGGGCCTTCTGTCTGCAGGGACGTGGCTCGGATTGATGCCAGCGTCGTGGGGGTCACTGTGGGGTTTTCCCTGGATTTGTGTGCCGTTCTTTAGTCCCTGCCTTTATCACACACTGCTCTCAATGTCTCCTGCTTCCCCTCTGTAACTCCTGGCTTGTACCACACCAGGAGTGAGTCCAGGTGAAGTATTCCTAAAGCCTCACAGCTCAGACTCTATCACCGCTTACCTGTGGGGCATCTGGCACTGAATTCAAATTAGATCTGTCTTAATTCAGGCCTCATTTTTCTTGCCTCTTTCTCTGGTTTACTTCACTGAGCTCACTGGTGTGCAGCTGATGAGGCTGCAGCATAAAAATAGTGAGTCACAGCCCCTTAGAGCAGACTGCGCGTATAAAATACAGCACACATCATCATCCACGACATCTTTGTGAAACAAAACAACTCAGGCCAGTGATTCAGCATCAGTGTGGGTTGTAGTACATGAAGGTTTGTCCTGGAGCTCTCCTGCCTTTGATTTCTTCCTTCATCTCATGAGTTTTAACAACCCCCACCCCACTTCCCTCCCTTCTTTGTGCTGTGTGCTGCAGATCCCATAGTCTGAGCCTCCTGGCTGGCTTGTGCATGCACATGTCTGTGCCCATGAAATCTCCTCCCAGACAGATGGAGTGCTGTCAGGATGAGCCCTGCTGCTGCCTTTCCAGCATTCTCCATGCCAAGGGTTTCTCTGTGCAGGGTGGCAGGCAGCTGGTTATTTATTGCTGCAATAAGCACTGGCAAACAAATGACAATATTTGTGTTTTGTGCTGCTCGCTGTTCTTTTCAGCCTGTGCTGAGGGATTTCTGGCTGTGCTCTGGTTATGTTCACTCTGGGCAGAGGTGGGACCCAGTGGGGGCTTGAGTTTTGCAAGTTCGCTGTGTTTTATCAACCTAGCACTGCCTGTGTTAGAGAGGTTATCTTATTCCAGAAGTTCTTTGGGTTTGTGAGGAAGGCAAACCCTTTGCATTCCTACCTTCCACAGGTGCCTACAGACTGGTTTATACAGCTCTAAGTGATAGCATGATGCATGTTAGCACTGAAGGAGGTCCCAGCTTTGTACAGGCTGCAGTGCCTGACAGGAGAAGTTTTAGAGTTTTTGTGTGTGTGAGTTTTTTGTTGTTGTTTTTTGTCGTTTGTTTGGTTTGTTTGGTTTTTTAAAATCTGAAAATATGAGACAGAAACAACCAGAAAGACCAAGCATGGGAAAACAGGCAAATCTACTATAATGTCTCCTAGATGAATGGAGGCTTTGGTACTCTCATAGTGGTCTGTTTTATATGTGTACTTCTACCTCAAAAAATGATGCAAACCTTTTTTTTCATTTTAAAAATTAAATTTAAAACAGTAATGATCTCAAGAGGAAACTGTTGGTTCTGTGTCTGTTGGAAGACAAGGCAAAGGAAAGGCAGTAGCATCAAAATCAGTCACTTCTTGCACAGCAGGTAATTAGATTATCAAACTCGGAGCAACAGGAAATCATTGAGGCTCGGAGCTCAGCGGTGGAAGAAAGGGGACTGTGGATAATAAGAGCAAGCTCAGTCAATAGTTCCTGCCAGTACAAATGGTGCTGAGATATTGAAAACATCCGATGGTGTTTCCAGGTTTTTACTATTCCCTGTCTAATTTCGAGTGTCAGATCACACCCACGCATCCCCAGTACCACAACATTGCCTCCTGGAACAGACCACAGGTGGAGGGAACGTACTGGACTGGAAACGGATCTGATCCTGCCTGGCACCTCCTTCCTTTCCCCTTTAGAGAGGAGCGTTCCTGCCCTGCAGGTGGCAAAGCTGATGCCAGTGCTGTCACAGACTGCACCTCCTCAGCGCTGTTCCTTGAAAATGAGTCCTTGGATGAGACGTCCAAAAGCAGAAGCAGGAGGGGATTGTTCAAACAGAGAAGCAATGCAGAGTTGAAGGAGGGGACAAACTTTTTTGGGGTCCACAGCTCAGGTTATGTTTGCTTATGAGTAGATTTTACAGTGGTATTTTACTTTGTTGATGAATAACCCACAGATAGGATACATCAAAAATGCAGTAACTTGTACAGATCTAAGGAATGCTCATCCCTCACGTGCTGACCCAATGCCTAGCCCGAATCCTTCTGTACTATTCATAACACAAACTTACTTTAAATTCAATTATTTAAGCAGTTATTGTCTATTAAGATTGCAAAGAAATGTATCGTCTCTACTCCTGGTCATGGTGCAGGACAAGTGGGATCTGTTCCATGATATCTCACCGTTCAGTAGCAATTTCTTGAAGGGATGAACGTTCTGCTGAAGTGCTGAACTGAAGCAGAACCTGATTTACAGAGCTACCATCTGCAATCCCAGCTGAATTTAACACTGCTCTGCATTGCTGCCTCTCTGGATGGCTAATGAGGTTATTTCTAGGTTAATTTTTCTCCTGGTGCAGCCTTAATTAAAATATAATGAAGGCAGCAGAAGTTGCAAAATAAAACAACTTGAGAAGATCCATTTCGTGCTGCACCAGTGCTTTGTGGTAGGATGTTTGTTATAGCTGCTAATTATTGTTTTGTATGAGGCACTTGTCCAGTGGCATCTGTGTGTGTGTGAATCATCTGCAGAGCCCAGGACAGCGTTCCAGAAGTGAAGTTAGCTCCAGTGGAGTTTGTGCCAGCGGGTTTCATGCCTGGGCTGGATTGAATGGAAGGAAATATTAGTATTCTTAAGCCCAGCAATCCTGGAATATAAAGGGAAATACGTTTGCATTGTTAAGAAATCACCTGTTGCTGTTAGCTTTCAACAATCTGCTGATAGTTAATGGAGACAGTGATTTATTTCTGATGTCACTCCAGCTGGGATTTTTTTATTTTATTCTGAGGAATCATTCTTTAGCAGAAGATTAAGGCAAAAATGAGGTTGACAGTTGGATGTGGTATTCAGAATGAAAGCATCGTGCTCCATAATTAGCAACTGTGAGCTGCAAACCCACCAGGGCGAGTTAGACCGTGCGGTGAAAGAGGGTGGTCCTGTCTTGTTGGCAAATGAGATTCTTCATGCAGAGACCAAAATTTTGGGTTTGCCTGTGCTGTTCCCACACGTGCACAAAACAGTCAATCACTTAAATTCTTCAGGACTTCTGTTAACAATACCTGGCAGTGAAATATTTGCAGATGAACCTTTGATTATGGATTGATTGACTGGCCATAGAATGAGGGGATATCAAACCTAATGGTATCTTTCAGGCAATAATCCATCTTTTAAAAATACACGTGGTTGGTTTTAATACATCAGTCTAATAACCTGCATTGTTACATCCTTAATTTGTCAAAAATCTTTCTTCCCCTGTCACAGAACCAAGGCACTGTGCTGTTTCTAGGTGCCAGTGCCCAGCTGTGTGGTGGCATGTGGAGGCCTGTGCTTTCTGGGGTTATACTGATGCTTTCCCCACTCCTGATCCTCCTGTTAGGTAAACAAACCAACCAGTTTAACCACTTCTTAGGATGATTTCAGAAGGAAATCCTTCAGAGAGGATCTCTCAGCTATTCAACCAGAATTCGCCTTTCCAAACTGGTACTAAATCAATGTGTGGGGATCAAACTTAGCCAAATGCTCTTGCAGCAAAGCCACGGGAAGAAATGCATTATTTCAGGGTGGTACCATTGGAGCTAGAGCCAAATTTGGCCTCCTTAGAAATACTACAATTCTACAGGCCACAAGAGCCCGCTCATCTTGGTTCCTGTGGGATCTTGGAGCAGGTATTGAGGCAAGAGTGATCCCAAAACAGTGGGGTGGTCAAATCTGAGAGGAGACAGGAGGCGTTCTCTGGTTTAGCAGCCTCAGTGAAGGTGTTCACTTGAAGCTTCCAAGCTTTTTGAAGCCCTGCCAGGCAGTAGCTGCGCCCTCCCTTTCTCCTCACCTCCCGAACAGACCTGTGTGTCTTTTCTCAGCCAGCAGGTTATTAGCTTGCTGCAGCAGTCTGGTTCCCTCACTTGATTATTGCATGAGAAAACAATCAGGCTTCGCTGCTGTTTTGGCAGCTGTTGCATCTGGTAATGTGTCTGGGGTTTTCCTTCTGCAAAACACTGCTGATTGCCAATTTGGAAACAGTTGGTTCTGCTTCTTTCTGAGGGACCAGCGTGTTCTGTGATTTTATTTTTCTTCAGGACACCGTAGTTATGCCTGCTTGCTCTTGCTGTAGTGACTAATGAAGCAACAGGAGTGACTATTGCTGATTTAACTCTTGATGTGTCTTTTTCGATAACACTTTTGCCCCAAACCATCCTTGTTCTTCCTCTGTGAGTATTTGTGTGAGCCTCTTTGGTCTCGTTAACATTCATGTGAGTATTCCCTAATGTTGTCCTGAGTTTTGCAGTTTTTCAATGTTTCTCTTTGCTGTAGTACTTTCTCACGCATGCTGTTGTAAACATGGCCATGGTTTTGCTAACTGTCCTTGTTGTTTTCATTCCATTCTCCTAGGTGGAGACATGGGATGGATTTTTCCTTTGACCAGTGTGATTGAGAGGTGGTAATTTCTACCTCCAATCCACGGTGATTGCTACGAACATATAAATAAAGGTCAGAGGGTTCTGCCCTCGCTCTTTTTGGACCCTCCTTTGGCTCTCTCATTTAGCTCTCTCTTTTTTGGCTCTCCTTTTTGGCTCCTCAGCCTGGTCGGCTACGTGTGTTTGTGTCCATACAGTAGGACATCGACACCCTAAGGCTCAGTGCAGTCTTTAAAACACGTGCCTGTCCAAAATGTGCTTTGATGCACGTTAAGTCCTGCTTAAAGGCAAAAAACTAGGAAAAAGGCAATGCAATAAACCACCTGTTTCATCTTAGCCAAACCTTGGTGCAAAGAGCTCTCTTGGGGAGAGCATGTGCATCCAGAGGAGAGCATGGAAGGGAGTCCTGAGAGCTGCATTTTGTACGGCTTCTTCCTCTCTGGATGCCTCCTGAAATCCTACTGCTCAGGGCCCACCCACTTCATGTGGAGGGTACAGTTTGTTCAGTGGATTAATTGGGATAAATAAAACCTGAGGCACTTTTTCTGTCTCTCCAGAGCTCCAGGCACTAAATTCACTGCAGGTGAGGACAGGTGCAAGGATGTGGAGATGGATTGGAAAAGAGTTGAAGCCTTGCTTTAGCCAGCAGTGATCTGGGAAACAGCATCGGGAAAGTCAACAAGGAGATGTTGGCTTCTCTTGCTAAACACATTTCAAGCCTGTGGATTTAGAGTATTTCAGAATATTGGTACCCAGATGTTCTGCTCTTGGGGTAATACCGCAGCATGAAACAGCACATTCGCTGTAAGAGAGTATTTTATTAAAGTACTTCTTAGCTTGTTTCCTGGCAAGAAACTTTTCAAATATCCCCCCTTTCGTGTGTGCTCGGTAATCTGTTCATCTTTTTTCATAATGTTTTTAATATTTTTTACAAAGCTGGGGAGTGTTTGGGTTTTTTTTTTTTTTAAAGGAAATTAAATTCTGTTTTCAGCTAGGGGCTTTTCATTAGGCTTAGTCTGTAGCATGTGTCTCTCGCATCAGTATCAGCCTGATACTGGGCTGTAATTGAGTTTTGCGTTCTGTCTGAGCAGACTTCACCTCAAAACTTAAAATCTGAGGGAAAAAGTAATTTGTGCAGATGGTCTTCGTAAAACAAAGACAGATTAAATCTGGAGCTGTCACAGGATTGCTCTTACAGATGCGTCTGCTGCAAAATAATTACCTCTCTTGAGCCCAATAAGTTAATCAGTGTCTTTTGTTTGTGTCTGCAGAGAAAACAATTAAAAGCTTATTTCCTGTTTTTTAGGTAAACTACAGATTCTCTGATTTTTAGGGGTAATTAAATTTGTTTTGATGTGTATCAGAGTCTGAAGTGTTCCTGTTGGACAAGTAGCTGTCTGTAATATAATTTACTTGTAGCCAGGATGTAATTTCTTTTCAATCACTCTTTTTTCCTTGGGATGGTTTTTGCTAAAGAGTTTGAAATCCTTTTGTCTCCTCTCATGTAAATTGCATTTAAAAAGCTTAAGGGGCTCTCTGTACAATCATAAGAAACGCCATTATTTGTATTTATTTCGAGTTTCCTTTAAATTAATTTTTTGCAACACGAGGAAAAATTTCATAATGCAGTTGAGAAAATAAACGCTGATCTCCTTTGCTGTCTCTGTGCTGCCTGTGAATCTCTTTCGTTGACCATGAGCAGATATAAACAACTTTTCCTGTGCCTTTTTTTCCTCATGGCTTGGCAGGAGCATGAATGAGCCTTCATGGTTGAGCCAAAGGTTGGAAAAAACCACAAAAACCAAAATCCTCAAAAAACCCCAAGGTCTTTTAAACTCTGTAATAGGTGGTAGTGGTGACAGACTCTTAAAAAGAAGTGACAGCACCACACCCCACGATTAACCTGGCACGGCTTCACTCTGTGCTCTGCCTGTGCCTTAGATTTCGGCGTTAGATCACCTGAAATACCCCTTTTTTCCCCACCTCTGTGTGAACACCTTAATCTCTGAACTGCTCCGAGGCTGTGCTGCAGCAGACTGGCCTCTCGTTTTTTTGTTGTAAAGAATGAGTGGCAGTAGCTGCAGAGAGGGCACTCTGTGCAGGCAGGCAGGTATTTGTTTTATTTTAATTCCCAGTGACCTTTAAGTTATCCTGATTCAATTGCTTACTCAAGGGCACCAATTTTTTTTTTTTTTTGGTGTGTGTGTGCCCTTAATGCATTAAACATTTTTCTAGCTCAAGGGAGCATCAGATATATTTCCTATTGTCTTAAGAGTCACGACTGAGCTTCAGCAGTGAAGGTGGCCAAGGGGAAGGGGAAGAATGTGAAAGTAGGGAGTGGATTTGTTTGTAGAGTGAAGGGAATAAAAAAACTCCTGTGCTCTGAACAGGAGTTTTTTATCCCTGTAGTTTTAAAACCTCTACATGCAGAGGTTTTAAAATTCTTCAATTTTTCAATTTTAAAACCTCTGCACGTAGAGGTTTTAAAACTGAAAAAAACCTATCAAGTAGCTTTTGAAGACAAATCCCAAAACTTGAGCTGAAGAGGTTCACTGAAGCCTTTGTTTCAGAATTATTATTATTTAGAAATAAATCAGATGTATTTGCTACAATCACAGAATCCAGTCTGTTTGAATGATGTACTTTTTAGGCATTTAAAAACGAAATTCTTGAGCTGATCATGAACTTTTTGGGATTTAAAAAAAGCTAAGAGAAGATTACCCCAAGGTGTGATCTGCTGCATTATGTGGGCTGTCAAATCCCACACACCAACCGACGTCAAATAGGAACCAGGAGACTCCAGCTTGTACTGGAGCACAGCTGCCAGGAGTATCTCCAGCTTAGACACAGGAATTGCCCACTGGTAAACTTTCCTTTTTGGCTGAAAAATGGAATCTACCTTCGCTGTTAAGGGTCTGTTTTATATCATACACATATCGTCCTTACCCAGTTTTATCATTGAATAAAAACATAAATTTTCAGGCATTCTTTATGTCAAATATTTGCTTTTTCCTTTGAATAGGTGAATGGCCATATTAATATGATTGATACTATTGATTATGTTTGTATTAATGTTTGCCAGGAGTGCAAATCAGCAGTGACCTGACATTAATTATTTGACATTTTTAAGTGTTGCTCCTGTGTTCTCATCCAGACAACAAAAGAACAATGGGAACTGCTAAATGCCCCAATTGCATTGGTTGCTTCACATTTGAAAAAATAAAGAGCTGTGCAATTTTGGGAGTCTGATCAATAAGCTGCAAATTCTGAACTTGCTGGTGTTTCCCCATATCTGCTTCTGTAGCCTCCCTAGCCCCTACTAAGAGAAAAAATTCTAAACAAACACCAGCGTTATTCATCTCCCTGCTCTGTTAAAATTCATGCAAACACTCTCACATCACCTTGAGGACTACTTGGGGAGTGGTTCTTTACTATTTGTAAATGAATAAAATATTTGTACCTGGAAATACCAGATGGGTAAAGTTTTTAAAAGTTTTCTCTTTCCCTTCCTTGCTGCTCGTGTGATTATTTTTGAATGGAATACGTATTTTCACTTAGGCCGTCTCAGGGCCTGAGGTGGGTGAAAAATGTTTCCTTTAATGAAGGAACATCAGAATTGCCCTAACTTGCTCTGGTTTATCTGTCCTTTTATTCACCTAATTTTGCAGGAATTAATTAATTTTTCTGGTCACAAGCGTTTGGCTGCAGTAACTATCACTAACCACAGTTCGTCAGTAGTTGAAGGAGTTACTAAAAAGCTCTGAGCGAGTGCTTCACCCACAGCGCCAGGCTCTTTCCCAGTGGAGTGTGTGCAGCCCTCAGGAGAGCCATCCCGGTGCAGAGTTGCTGTCTGATAATAATATGGGATGGGCAGCATAACTTTTGGGTTGTTTGGTTTGCTTTGTAAACAGCATTTGGGCTCTCACTTGCCGTCATAGTTTACCCAGAGTTGTGCCCACAATTAATTCAGGTGAAATGTTTGATTTGGGGCAGAACTGGGAGGTTTGGGTGCACCCAGATCTGCTCATGACTAAGGGGTTTTTGTAAAAAGCAGGACTAATGGGCTGGTAAAGGGATATAAACAAGTCAGGAGTGACTGAAACCTTTTGCTGTTTGCCCTGTGAGAGCCAAGCTGGGAAATGCCTGCATTGCCAAGCCTTCCTCGTGACTGGCTGAGAGCACAGTGAGGAGGTGGGGATGGAGCCTTGCTTGCTCAGGGATTTCTCTTCTTTACAGCTTTTGAAGTCACACTCCTTGTCAAGGACCCTCTCCCTTCTGCTCTGTGCTGCAGGTTTGCTCAGTCCCTTCAGGAGCACAGAGAATGTCACAGCCCTGGCACCACCCAAGGAGAGCTGGGCAGGCGAGTGCAGCCTGTTCAGGGCCTGAGGATTCACTCCCAACGTCCTCCTTACGTTATAACCACTTCCAGGTTCAGCTTTCAGGTGCTTGGTTTGTGAGCCACACAGCAATTCCTGCAGAAGGCTCGTTGATTAAATGGCAAACCAATTCTGCTCAAAGCCCAATTTTCTCTCAAGTTAGTTCTGATGGAAGAGATTTTCCCTGGTTCCCAAACTAGCATGCAGATAATTAAGAAAAAGCCCATGTGGTTCTCAAGCCTGCAGCATTTGTGAATGGTCTATAAATGTGCCTATTGCTCTAGTCCAATTTCTGTTCACTACTTGATCTTTAGTAATACTGCAGCAAAACGAGACAGCTCAAATGTTTATTCAGTGTACCTTCAAAGTAGCGAGCCAAAATGTCACAGACTGGTGATGAGAAAACATCTCACAGGTTATTAAACTTTTATATCTTGTTTGCTTTTCATTGTGGTCTGTTCAGTTTGCATTTTCTGCCTCTTGAAAACATCCTTGATGACTGATGTATCTGACACTGCTCTCTTCAATGTCAGGCTATTTCATTTATTAGCTGATAGCTGGAGATTGGTATCTTGCTTCCATTCTTATTTTTGAGTCTGTTTTTTCATTTTTTAATCAAGGTCTGATGCACAAGCTCCCCTTGGCCAAGCAGGAGAAGGCCCCAGGCTGTGTGATCTCCCAGCCCCATGGCTGGAGAGGATGAGGCTCTGCTCTTTCTGTGCCAGGGCACTGGAGGCTGGCACAGCTCTGCACTGCCTGTCCAGTGCTCACAGCCACATCAGCCCTGCAGGGGACTGGGAGATGCCTCACTCTGCCTTCAGATCTTCACCAGAGTATTTCCTTACCTTTGTACCTGCTATTTCCCTGTGTTTTTTGAGATTATTTCTTTGTTGTTTTTATTTTTCTATCCCTGCTTCTAAAAGAAGAGCAAGCCCTTCTGTGTTTGGCTGACACGCAGCGTGTTTTTGGGAGCGTGACGCAGACAAGAAGCGTGGTTTCAAAGCCATCTTACTGCAAGTAAATTCAGGAAATCATCTCTGCAAATGTTCCTCTGTTGTTCTTTGTGAAAGATCGATCCTGACTGGAGGTAAAGACCTTTGATGTGGAGAGGTACAGACAGCACACATTTCACTCCCATCTAGAGGGAATCAGTCCATCTGCAAGCGTTTCTTGCACTATTCCCACACTTGTGCTCCTGGCCTTAGACAAAAATGAAAGATCAGGATCTTAAAATCCGATAACCACAAGGTACCCCTCTTGTTCTTCTGCTGTACGAGTTGCAGTGATCTGCTCCTGAAGAATTAGTAAAGTCAAAGCTCAGGTGGCTTTGTTTTCCAAAGAGCTAAAATCTCTATGGCTTCTTTTAAATTTGGTGAGAGCATCTGTGTATTCAGCACTCCTGAAAGTCAATCCACCAGTTTGGGAGCTGAACCTGATTGTGAGTTGGCACAAAGTTGAACAAACTCACACAGATGCACTTGACTAAGAGACATGCAAGTGTGAAGGCTGGAGGGGGTAAAGAACTGGAGGAAGTTGTATTTAACTCAGCTTTTACCTTCCTCTGCCTTATCTGACTTAGTTTTCTCCCTCTGCAGGTTTTAGGGTGTTTTCCCTTCCCCACAGCAGCTGTTTTACAGTAGATGGTCTGTGGTACCCAGGCAGAGCTCCACATCAGGATTCAGGTCTCCAAGTGCAGGACTTCCCAGGAATATGAGTAATGACAGAATTATAGATTGTAACTTCTTAGTTCTCAGAAGTATTTACGAGCAGTATCATTTCACCTACAAGTCAAGAGGGATACTTTAAAAGCACCTTGCTTTGCAGTATTTTCTTGGTCAAGAAACTGCGTTTCTGCCTGTGATTGTCACGTCCCTTGTGTGCACAGGTGTGCAGAGCTGGTTGGAAGCAGGGCTGAAATGCCTGTGAGTCTCTTCAGGGTAACCTCTGTGTGTTTGTGGGTGTTAACATCTTAATGAGTCGGACTTTCAAGCGTTTAAATGGCAAGGGAAGGCAGAGTACACTGAACAACCCCTCACCCCATCGCATTTTCCAAGTTCACACAACCTGCAAATAAAGCAAATATTTTGCTAAATGGTATATAATGTGTCAGTCTTCTAGTCTGTTCTTATCATTAAAGAAACCCTGTCATGGCAGGCTCTTCCCCTTCTGGTTTAGCTGGATGGATAGCATCATCTCCTGTTTTTTCCAGGCAAACTGTCATAAATGTCACTCTCCAAGGAGATGCAGAAGGTAGAATTTCTGTAAACTGGTGTTGGGACTTGAGCGATTGATCTCCAGTGAGAGCTGTCTGCTTATTCTTGCCAAAGGCATTAGCTGAAGATTGTTGGTCCTCTTGATTGCTGAAAATGTGTAACTGAATGAGAGACAAAGTATTTCATATATCAAGAAAGGATATTGCTTTGGGTTTTCTTTTCAATAATTGCAAATGGAGTGATATTGTCTTACTCGATGGTACTTGTAATCTAGGGCTGTTTCCTGTCATTGCCAGCGGCCATTACTGAATATTTCTGAATAAATGGCAGTTTTCCTCTTTTTATGTCAGCCCCATCCTCAAAGTGCTGTTTGCAGCATTCAATGTGCTGCCTGTTGGGCCCCATTCTTGCCTCAAGGAGAGGGTTTGTTAAAGCCCTGAAGAATGGGATTGAATAACTCTTCTGGATTTTTTTTTTTCGCTAGACTTGTCTGTGATCACTAATTCCCATCTGGATGGATCTTCAACTCCACTTTTAATTTGAACTCACAGCTCTGAATGACCACATGCACAAAACGTCTAAAAGTTCAGTATATTTCCTCTGTGAGCCTTGCCAGAAACAGGAAGGATTTCTCCCTGCTTTTCTTTCACCTTAGAACCACAAAGAACATTGTCTTCAGTCCCTCTTCCTCTCTGGGAGAGGCCTCCTTGGATGACTCAGGTTCCCAAGGGTCTTTCTCAGTTCTTAGCTGAAGAGGTGGACATAGAAAATCCTTTTCAGAATTCTGGAGTTTCATCCCTCTTTGTGAAATAGGGTTCCTTAGGAAATGCTTCTTGGGTCAGAAAGCCAAGAGTTCATGAAGAGCTAACTCTCTGTAGAACCAGCCGGGGGAAAAAAGGGAATAGACAAGACTGGAATTTACAATTTCTAGGCAGGAAAAAAATACAAACAGAATCAGCTGCTATTTGCTTCAGCTGTGCAATGTAACTAAAGTCAGAAAGCTTCTTTGGGCACCACAGAACGCAGATTTCCTCTGTAAAGTTTTTACAAATCTTAGACATTGAAAATCAGGTAGGCAGGATTGTTTCTCACCTGTTTCAAGCACCAGACTTCTGGTTTTATTCTGAAATAGGATGAGCTTACAGACAGATATGATCTGGGGCTAAATTAGAGCCTCCCATGTACAAAAAACCAATATTGCAAGTACAGATCAAAAGAAGGAAAAATCCATCATTTTACTAAAAAACCCTCCTTCTCACAGGAGGGCAGAGGTCAAATCTGATTCGAATGGTGAGTCCTCCCTGTGGGCAGAGCGGTGCTGTGGTTGTGGTGGTGAGGGACTTGACGTGGGTGGGCAGCTCTGGCTTTCACCAGCAGAGAAGGCAGAGGCTCGGCTTGGCGTGCGTGTGTTGGATCCTGCCTGTCAGAGCTGGAGAGCCCATGGAGGTGTTTGCTGTGGGAAAGGAGAGGGTGCTGTTCCTACTCTAACTCCCCTGTGCTCTCCTAATGCCTAATTAGGAGCTGAGCAATTAGCTCAAGAAGCCTTATCAGAGTTTCCTGGGGGAAATTGGTGCCTTCAGTGTTACACAGACACGGGCTGAGCTCCCAAGGCTGTGTGTGTAACAGGAAAGCAGCAGAGAGCTGCAGCTTAATAAAGCCCCTTGATGCTCTCATCTGCTGGATAACAACTTCCGTTGACAGCTAATTTTTTCAGCCATGTAAGTTTTTAAAAATTATTATTTATGTTTCAAAGAAAGTTTAGCCTTGATAATAGAATCTTTAACCTTAGCTCTTAAGCAGGGTTTTTAAAATCACAATTTGAGACAAATAGGGTGCTGCAGAATCATGGAAATGAAACCACTCTAAGTATACCTATTTGAGGAGTTCTTAACTTTGCTGTTTGTGTTTTTAGAATGATTAGGAGCTCCAAGGGAAGGAGTTACCATGTGACAGTAAAATCCCAGGCACGCCAGGATTTTATTGTGTTGTTGCCCATCCCTCCAAAGACACCTGCGATGTTCACAATGACACAAGTCCCTGTTTGCTGTTGCACTTCCAGCAGCTGTTCACAGACAGTTACATCCCAAGCCCTTTTCTCTGAGGCCTGGCTGAGGATGTAGCAGCAGCACCAGGCTCTTGGGGCACAGATTTAAGTGCTGGTGTTTATGATCTGCTCCTGTTTCTCCCCATACCTATTGGCCTGGCCCGTGGGGCCTGGTTGCTTAGGAACAGATCTGTGAGATGGCAGTGGTGTTCATCTCCTGGCCTTCAGCAGATAAGGAGTGCTAATTTGTAGTTCATATTGCAGCCGACTTTCTCTGTGGTTTATTAAATCCAGGGTGTTTAAGCAGTGTGTTCTCTGAGAGCTTTTCTTGAGCTGGCTTTCCCGGCGCAGCAGGCATGGGATGTGAGCTCCCGGAGCAGGGCAGGGTTTAATACCAGTGTGACATTTGGAAGAGTGTCTGGGGGAATTCACTGTGCCTGCATATTGCAGTTCAGGAGCACTTTACCATTTGCCAGCCTTTTTATTTTTCTTGAATTTCAATTTCCTAAGGGAGTTGGGCTGAAAGGGAAGAGTTTTTATGCTTCCCTAAAATAACTGCTTGCGTCGTATTCCATGCAAATTAAAGCCCACCCAACTTTTCACACCGCAAATGTGCAGCAGAAAGAAGACAAAAACACAGAGCCTGTCTCAGAACTGGGCTGCACCCAGCGCCATTCCTCTGTCTCCCTTTTCTACTCCAGTCCCTAAATTCCTCCCTTCTTGCTGCCTTTTGCCCACCCTCGCGTTCTCCAGGTCTCCTGACAGAGCAGCCAGCATTTGCAGAGCTCTTGGCCAGCACTCAGCAGCCAGACACAGCCACACGTGCCTCTCCTGTGGGCTGGGGGATGAAGAGCACAGCTGGTTGTGTCGTGTGTGAAGCAGAGGCTCCCAGATCCCATCTACTGCAGATGACACCAGGAGGAAGCTGGTTTGTGTGGCATCAGGGAGACGGCAAAGTAGCAAGGCTTATTATATTCTTATTTTCACTTTCAGTTCGCAGTTTAAATACCCACGAGGAACAAATTTGCTTTGCTTATAACAGCCTTTTTGAATGATAATGTCGTTGGAAATTTCATTTTGCCTTTGCCCGAGAAGACAACAGCTGTTTTCTGCAAGGCAGGGAAATTGTAATCTCTACAATTCTCCAGTACTGTGCACCAAACACTTTAGGATCTGTCATTTACTCCAAGTGATAGGTGTTTGTGCAGCGCTTAGCAGATTGGTACTTGTTTTCTTGATGCTTGTCTTTTTGGTGCTATTCCAATTTAAACGGTGGTGATAAAAATCCTACAATGCAAATACATTTCAGCTCATGTAAAGGAATGTGATCAGCAGCTCACACGTGGGTTTTTAACTGTTGTAATCAGAGGAAATGTTCTTCATGCAAGCAAGGGCAAGAGAATTTGGTCCTCCAGTGTCTAGATTTGCAATTTCAGAGTACTCAGGTGTGTGATTACTGGCAGGCTAAAGTGCTGTGTGAGATTGGGGTAGAATGAGCTCCTGTCAGATTCTCCCCAAATTTCTTCTTTCTTCCTTGAGCAGAGAGAAGTTGCATTCCCACGATCATACATGCACTCCACTGGAAATCAGCCAGGTGAAAAGAAAAAAAACCCCAAAATATGCTTTTCTGTGCCATCAGCTGTCTCAAGTGCTCAACACATGTAGGGAGTTCGGCTGCGACATGGACCTGCTCTTGCCTTGTGTGCAGAAGGATGCATCCCCAAAATGATGTGAATTGCTCAGATAAGGTGTCAGCTGGGAGCTCTGCTCCAGTCCAAGTAGTATCACCTCTCCCTGAGCTTTCCCATGCCATATGAATGTGTCTGATGGAGGGGAGAGAAGGGATTTTCTGGGAGCAGTGTGAGGGCTGGAGCAACTCTCAGGGACAGCATCTGCGTTTCCTTGTTCTGGCCCTTCATGGCAACCACAGAATTAGGGAGCCTTTCTTGTGGATGATTGCAGACAGCCCAGGTAGATCCTGGCTGGCAGGATAAGAGAAATCATGCAATCTGTGAGAGCTTCACTGTGCTTGAACACAGTCACACAGGAACTCAAACAGCTACACTTTGTCTAAGTGCAAATAATAATAATAACAACGCTGCACTGTTGCCTCGCTGAAAGTGGCCCAGGTTCAAAGCAGGATTTGGTTATGTGCTTCAGGCAGCGGGGTTATGTGCTTGTACCAGATGGAGCTTTTAAATTTTCATCAGCAGGTTTATAAACACAAGAATATCCTTTTATCTGCCCCCAGCTCTTTTACTAATTAGCTGCAAATGCTGAACTTCAATTAGCATGGAATGGAGGAGCAGATGAAATAATATACGTTCTCACTCGTGGTTATCCATCATGTGAGAGTGAAATAAACACTAATAATGACTGTTTCAGTTTTATGGGGGTCTTCTATTGGCTTTTTAATACTTGGTAGTATAAATGAGTGAAAATAGCTAAAAATAATGAGCCAGATTTCTCCGGTGATGAAATTCGGTTGCAGGCAAAGAGTGAGAGTTTTCAGCCTTGCTCATCTTTGCCTTGGCTCCTGTAGGTGTTGGGCCAAGCCAGCACAAGAGTGTGTGACAGTTGTTAAGTTCGCCATGGAAGGATTTTACAAAGGAATCCATAAAACTCCATTTTTCCTGCTGCTGAGAGGTGGCCAGAGAGGTCTGGGCTTTGAAGCAGCGCTGCTGTGTGTTTTAGAGAATCCCAGCGTTCCTGAGGGGTGCAGGTGCACGGAGAGGCAGAGGGATTGATGAGTTGAGCGCTCTCTTTGCCTTCAGCAGCGCGTTTGCTGGCCTGCGGCGTGTGCTCCGTGCGTGCCCCAGCCGGGAAGCTCTTTCTGCACCCTGCAGGCATCCAGCTTCTGTGCTTGTTCCCTGTGGTTTGTAAATCATTCAGGAGATTCGCACCTTTCAACAGCACCAGCTCTTTAGAGGGCATCGGGGACGGATCTGTGGTAACTGTTAGGGAGGAAAAGGTTTGGGTGTATTTTCAAACATCAGTCTCGGCACACGGTTTGAGAATGTATTGGGAAATTGTCAGGAAAGCTGAGGAAAGTGAGGTATAGATTGGTTCTGGGAATTGTGCATCCAACATTTCATAGAATCACAGGCTGCTAAGGGGTTGGAGTGGACCTTAAAGACCTTGTAGTGCCAACCCCCCTGCCATGAACAGGGATACCTACCCCTAGATCAGATTGCTCAAGGCGTTATCCAACCTGGCTTTGAACACTCCCAGGGCTGGGACGTCCAACCCTGTTGGATATCTTGCCTTAAGAAGGCTTTGCTGGAAAAGTAATCCACTAAGAAGATTGGGAAAATAGAGGTGCATAAATCTCAACCAGTCACTGAAAGAAAACTGTTCTCCCAGTAATGGAATATGTTCTGACTAATCAAACCTCAGAAAATGCCCCTGAGACACTTCTCTGGTGGGTTGTGCTTCAGCAGAGGATGTCAGCTTTATTGGCCGTACTGACCTTGCAATGAAATGCAGCAGAATCTCTGAAGTTGGAAAAGACCTTTAAAATCATTGAGTCCAACCATAAACCTCTCGCTGCCAAGTCCACCACTGAACCATGTCCCCAAGGGTCACATCCACACGTTGTTTAAACACCTCCAGAGATTGTGACTCAGCCACTTCCCCGGGCAGCCTGTTCCAGTGCTTGACAACCCTTTCTGTGGAGAATTTTTCCAAACTGAGACGGTAGGAGAAAGGCAAAGCAGCATTGTAAAAGTTTCCCCTGCCGACATGAAACCAGCAGAATTTTTCTCTTCCCGAGTCATGCAGGCTCGACATCTGTAGCTGGAGGCAGCTGCTGCTCTGTCACAAAACGTGGCTGTGAGCAGGAGGTGGCAAAAAGCCAGCACGACACAGGGGTCTGCAGTTGCCCACAGGAGTCTGAGACCAAGTTCCTCTTGATGGAATGATCAGAGATGCGTGAGGCTTCGGTCCTAACTTAGCATAGGCTGAGAGATTACTGAGGAAAAATGGACCTGTTCTCTGATTTGCTGTTCTGATGCCATGGATCACTGTTAAAAGAAGGCCACCAAGCTTTGCTTTGTACTGCCTCGGGAGTGACACATTGCGAGGGGAGGGAAAGTTCTATTTAAAATTACATAATCAGAGTTGAAGTGAAATTGAAAGGAAAGATCAAAGGTAGGAAGTAGGGACAGGAAAAAAGAGATGAGGTGCAGTGTGGCTGCACAGACATCTTAATTTCATTTTAATGAATCTCTGCTCAGGAAGGGAAGGGCGGCTCTTTTTATACCGGGAGAGAGAAACAGCCACCACACTGAGATTCCCTTTGAACATGGTCTCCTCTTAGCAGAATGAAGGGCTTCACTCTGCTTCACATTTCACAGAATCAAAAGAAACCAAGCTATTTTCTGACTGCCTGCATCCTGCTTATGTAACTTGCAGATGAGGGCTGTGCAACCTCTGGCTGAGCCCTGGGAAATTTCCCTGTCGGTGACTCAGGTGCTTGGCAAACGCTCTGGCGCAGTGGGCTCGGAGATGAGATTGCAGTCACAGGCACTACCCGGCTACCAGAGCCCAGCTCAAGGTCTCTTCATGGAACTTCTTCCTCCTGGAAGCTTCCTGGTCATCCTGGTCTTGTCACTGCCAAGTGTCCCGGTTGAGCTGTGTTAATTAGTGCCAAGCATCTCCTTTGATTGCTCTGAAGCAGGAGAAAACCACAGCCCTGGCTGTTATCCAGACATGTGGGTCAGCAAGGAAGGAGGAGAAGAGCTAGGCAGGAATGAGTCTTTGGACTTTGCATAAATTTTACACAGAGAAATTCCGTCAGGGTGTGGGGAGAGCGTTTAGTGCAGCGGGGCTGCAAGAGTGGGACTTCATGGGGAAGCACAGAGTCCCCCTTTGCAGTCCCCATTCTGAAACTCCGTGCAGTCACCAGAACAGTGTTGGATTGGATGCTGTGAATCTGGCTGGAAGCTGGAGGACAGGTCTGCACCTTGTTCTGTTGGAGTAAAACTGAGAACTATGAAAAGGTGAGGATTAGACCCAGGAACGAGGGAAAAACCTGAAACAGATGCAGAACTGCCTCAGCTGCAAACCAGACTTCCCTGTGGGTCAGCTGCTATCTCCAGGAGCAGCAGATCCCAATTTTCACCTCTTTGGAAGTGTAACCGAGAGGAGCCAGGAGGTCTGTACCATCAAGTGGGTCCAGTCACTGCAGTGGCAAGGCTGGGACAGCTGTGAGGTCCCCAAATCAGCCCATCTTCCATGAATCTGTGCAGGAGGGCTCTGTGGCAGCCCAGCTGCGTTGAGAGCAGCACTTGCTTTGCTCATGCAGAGCTTGTTTGCCAGACTGCAGTGGGAGGGGGACAGAAAAAGCCTTTTCCACAGGGATGACCTGGTGACTAATGAGTCTCATTGATCCTGTGCTTGCAGGGGAGAGCAATCCATCGTCTGCAGCTCCTGAGGGCTGTTCTGCTGAAGGCTCTGAGGAGGCAAACGTGAGATGTTACCCAAAAGCAGGGCTGTGTGAGCCCTCTGAGCCTAACTGTGCTGTGCTCTCCTGGACGTGTGAACGTGACAGCGCAGAAGATCCCGGCATCAGGGACTCTCTGGACGGCTTCTACAAAATGTATTGCAGGAAGCAGCCAGAGAAAAATGATCCGACCTACGAGGCTGCCTCAAGGTGTCTGTCACAGAAGCTTTCAGAGCTGGAAAAAAAGGGTGGAACAAAGTATGTGTCACGTTGCCTGCAAATGGCACAGCTGGTCTTGAACAGAGATGGATGTAGGATGTTTCCAAACCACCCCCCTTCTGCTTGCTTTTCAAAGCCAGCTGAAGGACAAGTCGTGTTGGAAAACAGGAGGATACCTGGACTCTCAGATGACATCCTGCAGTTCCTCTTGAAACAAACCCAGGCAGAACGTAGCCCTGAGGGGTCACAGGAGAAATGAGCGAGTCACTGGGTTGTTTCTGTCACCGGAGCTTTGCTTTCACCCCAAAAAGAGGTGACTTTGTTACAAAGACATTGTCCTCTGAGCAGCCCCCTCAGCACCAGACGCTCCGTGGGGAGGTTCACCCAGAGCAGACCTTGCACCTCGCTCCCTGCAGGGCAGCACTGCACGAGGAGCATCCATGAAACTGCTTGGGTTGTGCTCACTAACTGGGGGGGTGATGCAGTGTTTGCTGCTGGGACATCAAACGTGGTCATTTATACCTGTTTTTAAATTAACCTGCATCCTTACCCCAGCTTGGCAGTGGCCCAGCCCAAATTAAACCCCTGTAGGCTGTGTGTGGCTGTCCAAATGCTGTTGGCTATAACAGACTCCTTCAATGACCTTGGCACCGTGTGCCCCAGCCCTACAGAGGGAAAATTAAGATTTTTGTTCTGTCCCTGGCTGATACTGTAACGCATTTGCCTCCACTGGCTGCCTGTTAGCTCTGTGTTTTTAGCTACAGACATATGACCCCACAGATCATGATTGCAATGCCAGGTGAGTTTTTCCCACAGAAAAAGTGTGTGTGTGCATGAGAAAGAGAAAATACAGCTTCTGAGCATGTTCTCTGACAGCACTTCTGTCCTGTTTACCTCCCCACCATCACCCCCCCCAACAACCTTCAGCTCCTTTCTGACTTTCATGATGGTGCTAATGAGGTCCCTGGGGGAATGTTCCCTTTAAAATGAAGCGGATCTCTCTGAGCCCGAAGAGGCTGATGTCAGTCAGCAACAGAGCGATGAACCCACACACAAACACTTAAGGTTTCTCCCTCAGAAGCCGCCTGGCTCGATGGCTTCTTTGCTGCTTTACTGCCTCTGCCAGGCAGATAAATGTCTTGGTGCCTGTTTTCCACCCACTGGCCTGTCCGCTGGAGGACTGGTTTGCTATAGTGATGTTGTTTGCTGACTGGGGAGGCCATTCTCCAGTGTGGGTGTGAGCAGGGAAGCACAGAGTGCCAGGGGAAGGGAAGTGTTTAAGATGGCAGCAGATGGGCAAAATAAAGAAAAAAAATAAAGAAAGGGTATTTGGGGTCTCAGAGATCAGCATCAGTGTGGTTACTCCAGTACAGCCACGCTGCTCACACCACTTTTGGTATTTGACGTGCAGTGTTTGCTGAGACCTCTCATGCACTCCCTCTCCAGATCCCAGCGTGGGTGTTTGTGTTCCTCCGTGCCCCATTCCCGGCTGCAGTTCCACATGGGGCTGCTATTCCTGCCTTGCTGCCCCTGGCAGGTTGGCACAGTGGCTGCGCTCTGCAGGTGTTTCCAGCAAAGGCAATGGAAACTTGGCTGCTGCCTTCAGTCAGAGCAGGAGGAGGCCCAGCTGGCTGCAAGTTATGGCCAAAGTCTCAGGACTCGATGTAATCTCTCTTTGCAAATAGATTTATATTGGAGCTGCCTGGGTTTAGTTTCCTGTCCTTGAGTCATCGTGGAACCGATGCATTTGGCTCTGTGGTGGCCCTGCTCGGCGTGTTGCCCGCTTGCTTTTATGGCAGAGGTCTTGTACAAGCGCTGGAGGGCACACAGAATATTGGAGCAGACCTTCAGCTGCTCCCCCAGCTACTCAAGTTAATGGTGCTGGGGGAATAAAAAAAGACTTGAGGATGCAGCATCATTTCTGTAGGAGCAAACAAATCCACGGGTGCCTCGTGTATCAAAATCCAGATGAAAGCATCCTGCTGGCAAAAACTACAGAGAAAGGTAATACCAGCTAGTTTGGCCAGAGGTACAGCTGGAAAAAGCAAACAGGCTCCTGAGTGTGCTGCCAGTAATTACAGAAACATCTCTGCCCTCCGCCAGCTCACACCGCTTCACCCCCACGGGCCTGTCCCAGTCAAGGGCGTTGGTGCTGACAGGTGTTGGGAGCTGTTGCTGAGGGTGTGCAGGGAAGAAGGAAACTCTTCAGTGTGAATCAGATGTTGTTTATTTTATTTTTTTTTTGCCAGCGTTTATGCTGTTCCACACAGTTAAATCAGTTGCTGTGCAAAACCTTTTAACTGCCATTTTAAGGGAAATAAACTCCCGTGAAGAGAGAGATGGGGAAATCAGAGGTCTGCATCTGAATCCCGTTAGTTGATGTATTTGGTTTGTTGATGAATTGGCCAGTGCTTTGGGTTAGCTCTAAAACCATCTGGTCTCCTATTCAGACTTTTTTTTTTAAATTTTAATTTTAAAAGAAGGCGGAGACATGCAGTTTCCATGAAGAAAGCTTGCACCAAAATAGAAAGCTCCTATTCTTTAAGAGAGACCTGCTCCTGCTGATGTCTGAGACATCCCTACTGGGTTTAGGTGGAAGAGAAAAGGCCCTGACTGACTCCAGTCTGACCCTAGAGCAGCCCTAGAGACAGATGTGGGCTTCCCCACTCAGAACAAAACGTGAGGTGTCTGCCTGGAGCCCCTCTGGGGTGTGCACAGGATGCTCCTCCTGAGGCCTCATTAACCTGAGCTGCTGTTTCATCCATTTTTGGAAGGAGATGCAGAAAGCATTGAGGGAGAAGCTGTTCTTTTGTTGTTTCAATGGTGGCAGAATGAGGCAGTCTGAGTTTGGGAGCTGGGTCCCTCTGTGGGGAGATCACCCTGCTTCACACCAGGGGCCAGAGGGGAGCTTGGGCACCTCCAGAGAGCTCCTGCTTCAGCTCCTCTGGCTCTTGGGGCTGCACAGCTGCCTGTAACATCACAGCTTCCTCATTAGAAATTTCTGGTGCAGCAAGGAAAGAGACTCATCACTCTTGAACCCTTGAGGTAATGAGATGCAAGCAATGACAAAATAGAGAATAGGTGGCTGCTGAAAGAGCATGAAGAGAGATACTGGCAGAGTTGAGCATGAAATTTTTCAATTTTAAAGACCAACGTAGGCAGAACAGACTGGATGCAGCTGAAAAATTTGGATTATGACTCATATCTACAAATCTTGGCTGGCATCTTGCAGAGGACGTGGTAATCTCTGTGCTGCTAAAACATGCAGTCTTTTGAGAAGTTTGCACCCCTCCGAATCAGGAGTGCCTGCAGTTCGTCTGTGCACTGCTCACTTCCAGCGGATCACGGATATGACTGTGCATGCCATCCTCAAGGTAAAAAGAGAGTCCTTTGCATGGCCAGCGTCCCATGTTCTGTCCATTTCTCCCAGCCTGCGCAATAATCTGAGAAACTGAATTTATTCCTGAGAGGTGAAGTGCCTCCCTCTGTCCCTGGCTTGCACTTGACTTCGTTTTGACACTTCTCTGGCATCAGCTCACCTTTTCTCCACACCTTGCTGGCCTCCCCAGCACTGGTGGTTCTCACCTCCGCTGCCAAGCCCAGCTGCTGTCACCTCTCTACATCCCCGTGTGTGGAGGCTGCTTTAGCAAAGGCATTTGGTGGCTCACACTCCAAAATCCAAGGGTTTGGTTTTTTTCCTTCTGCTTGTTCAGTGCTCACAGCAGAGGAGCAGCTCTCTGCGCCTAATTTAGGACAACACCTGCAAACCTGCAACACCTTTCAGGGTATACAAGATCCCACAAGATCTTCAAGTAAAGTATAAGAGATGGGGAATCACATCAGTTCTGTGGGGTAAGACAAAGCCAAAACTGATCTGTCATTGCTGAGCAGGAGGAGCACAGGACATGGTGAGGACTTGAGATGGCCCAGGGGTTTCCCTGCCGCTCAGCCCAGATCCAGATCCCACCCAAGGTCTGTTGGGGGTGTCTGTGTGTGCTTTGGGTTGGGTGTTTTGCACCCGAGCTGGAGCAGCACCCCTGGTGTCTCGGGGGGTGCCTGTGCTGCTGCAGGCCCTGAGCCCCAGCCCATGGACACCAGCCACTGGGCTCAGCCCTGGACTGGGTCTGGCAGGCTGAGAGTGCTGCTCCATGCCCAGAATGAGCCTTACACAAATGCCCGATCCTGATTTTGTCATCCTTGAGGAATCCTGCTGCTGCTGTTCAGTCATTCTCTCAGCTGGGAGCTGCTCCAGGACATTCGGTATCCATGGCCTCTCTGCTGCTCCCTCCGACAGCATTTTTATTCATTTTTATTTCCCCTCCCACACGGCTGCTGGTGGGAGCTGCTGATTCATGCCAGCGACCTGCCCGGTCCTGGAGCCCAAAGGCAGCCAGGGAGAGCAGTCCCTCAGCAGTGGAGTGAATGGAGCCAGGGCCATTTACACCAGCACAGCGTTTTCCCCCAGGAGTTTAAGGAGCTTTGGGATGCCTGGATAATATCAGGACCTACGATTGTTAAAACTGGTGTACAACTAGATGCATCCTGCATAAAAGTGGCTATTTCATTGCTGAGCGCTGGGGATTTTGTGTGGGGCATCTGTTTTCCCACAACACAGAAGTTGATTTTAAAAATACCCCGTTCCGTAGGCTTTCCCTAATGACTATTTTCCCACACACATCGATTAGGCAACAACATATGCCAGCATTTCTTCCTTAAAAGTAAAATCTGGCACACAGCACACGGAGCATGAAATAATAAGATGCGATTAAAGCAGTAGCTGGAGCTAACCAAAGCCAGAAAACTCGTGGCTGAAAGGTCAAACCTTTTTAAAATTGCTTTTGCGATGGCCTGTTTGTTTGCAGGTGCTGGGTCTTGGGAGGGAAAGGCTTGTAATGAAAGAAAAACTGTCCTAGAAAATTCCTCGGTCAGTTCAAGCCAGACAAACTTTCTCTTGCATTGGAAGGTAGGTCCTTGTGACAGGAAATGTCAGTCAGCGTCGGGGCAGGTATCACCTTTCAGTGTTAGCCGCATGGCTGTGAGAGATGAGCCAGGCATGGTGCTAAATGGGTGCTAAAATCAGCACCTCCCGGCAGGGAACCAGGATGATTCCGTAATTAAGGAAACCGAGGTGGGCATGCTGTGCCCTGCAACACATTTTCAGTGTGACTTCCACCAATTGGCTTTTTTTCTGAGTTCCCAGCAGCTTATTTTGGGTATGTGAGAGCTTCAGAGGAAGAGTGGAAGGGCAGGGCATTTACAGCCACGTCTTTGTCTGACAGCAAAAGCTCAAACCCCTGCAATCAGAGGTTGAAACGATAATAACAGAGGTTTTGCATCTGTGCTCCAGGCCCCCCTGTTTGAGAAGCAGCTCAGCACGTGTTCTGTGTTCCAGCTTGGTTTTGATCCTGGTTTTTGCATCTTCCCCGGGTCTGACCGGTCCCTGAGACCAGTCGAGCACCACGTGAAGAACGTGTGAGTGCAGACAAGTCCCGTGGCTGGGTTCTGTCTCTGGGGGTGTCAGTGCTGTCTGTCTGGTGTTCAGGAATAGCCTGGCTGCACGTGCATTTCTGGAGAAAAAAAAAACTCTTCTGGGATGAGGAGACAGACTGCTATTTTGAGGGCTGGAGGAGTCTTCCCAAAGGCAGCGGTGAATGAGGCTGAAAATGCAGTGGTGTGCTGGGAAAGGGTCAGATGGGTTCCTGTGCCACCTCCTCCTGTTCCCGTCGCCATGGGGTGCCTCTGCAGCACCAGGGCTGGCTGAGAGGAGATGGTGCCAGCGCCCAGGTAGCCACGAGGAGGAGGAAATGAAGCTGATGAAGAGCAGACACTTGTTCAGTGTTGGAAGGGAGAAATGAAGCTGATGAAGAGCAGACACTTGTTCAGTGTTGGAAGGGAGAAATGAAGCTGATGAAGTGCAGACACTTGTTCAGTGTTGGAGGGCAGCAGGCACCCCTGACAGCCCCTCTGACAGCCCCAGACTGTCCTCAGAGCTACGAGGAAGAGGAGGAGGAATGTGGGAACTGGTTTTTCCCAAAGCCAGGGCATGGCACCCTGCAGAGCCAGCAAAGCCACCCACTGGAGCTCGCTCTTTCTCATATCCAGGGCAGCAGAGTCTCTTTCAAGGTCTCTTTTTTCTGCTTTTCCTGTTTGCATCACCTTCCCACCATCAGGATTACCAGACAGATTTACACAGATGGAGCATCTTCCAGGTGTTTTCATTTCCCAAGGCTGCCTTTAAGCTTAAGCCTCTTAAGCTTTTTTTAATAAGCACGCAGCGTTCCACACAAAGAGCCTAAAAGTCTTAAAATCAGGGTATGCAAAAGGAAAAAGGATATTCTGAGGGGAAGAGATGCTGGCAAAACGTCCTCCTGCATTTTGTAGGTTTTGCTCTCTCTTTCCTGGGCTTTTTTTTGCAATTGGGTTTTATTCTTCGTGCCAGTGGCGATTCAAAAAAAGGTGATGGAAAATTTCTCAGGCGATTCCTTTTGCTGTGTGAGTACTGCTGTCATAAAATAGATCTCTCAACGCTGTGTTTTCAGTCTGGAATTATATGCAAGGGCATAATTGGATTTTTTTTTTTTTAGTACATACGTTCAGTAATAAAAACTTTACTCTGAAATCGTTACAGTCTGTTGCAGAAATCTATATGTTTTTTGTATTACAAAATGGAAATTTGCCTCTGAAATTTCCATGACACTATCAACCACAGAACAGTATTGTTCTTACCAAACAGAACCCTTGCTGAGAGTCAAAGTGCCATAAATATTTAAAGAAAATAATTACTAAATAAGCCAGAGTAGTGCCCCAGTCTTTAAATATTAAATGGAACATACACAGTTGACAAAAAGCAGGCAGAAACAGTGAATGGGGCCATTTAATTGCTAAATGTAATTATTTGCAGTGCAAAGGCAACTATTAAAGTAATTTTTGCTTAATGACAAGCAGTACTCAAAATATGAGGGCTCAAGCCCACATTTTGCTTGCTGAAAGAAATTTCTGTCCTGTTTTATATTCTGGTACAGAAGCCCCAAAGTTCACCGAGGAGGTTAATTAACCAGGGTGAGTGAAAAAAGGGCGGGGGGCGTTGGGCAGGGGGTGTTTCCTGAAGGGCTTTGCTTGGGGCAGCAGCCGGGAGTGCAGCTCAGCTGTGCCCAGCCTGCAGGGTGAGATGCCCCAGCGCTCTCATCCCGCTCCAGGGGCATCAGCTGCCTGGGAACTCTGGTGCTGCAGCGGTGCCAGGCCTCCAAAATCCAGCCCAGAGGGATGTGTTGGCAGCTTTTGGGCACTGCGCATTGTCCAGGGCTCCTGGTGTGGTCAGGGGGGTGTTGGGGTGCTCTGATTCCCAGAGGAGAGGCAGAGGAGGAGGCGCTGGGGGCTCTGGAGGTCGCTCTGTTGTCGGCGAGGCAGTTTGGTGACAGCTGGGGCTGGGAGAAGGTTTAGTCACAGCCAGATTTGTAAAGCCGTGAGTAATCATGTCAGGGCTGCTCGAGCCCTGCTCAGGTTCCAAAAGCTGCATTTTGGCCTGATGACCAATTCATCTGCAGCGGTCAGCTTTGACCTGGAGCCCAGCAGGTCATTTTCTGACAGCCAATCAAGTGAGAAGCGGCAGCACAGAAAAAATGAAGCCTTAGGAGTAAAAATCCTGCGTTATTAGGCAAATTCCAACTTTCTCTTCTAGGAGGAGATGTGCCTGTTGTTTCCCATCAGTGACATCTTTCCTGTGGAGACGTTACCAGGGGAATTGCAGGAGATAAGTTGCATTTATGCCTGGAGCAAGCAGTGCCACTGAGTTCCTACTGGGGAGGGACCTAGGAAGTGGCACTTCATGCTGGCTGCAGCATGGAAAAATTGTCCTTTGTCCCCTGAGCCCCAAAGTATCCTATTTATTTATTTATTTAATATTTTTAACTTATTTTTGTATTGCAGCATCATCTAGTTTTCCGCCATCTGAGCTAACAAACTGAGAGAAGGACGACTGAGGGGAAGAGAGGTATGTGTCAGTGGCACATGTGAAGATGTTCATGTGGAAAACCTGGGATGTTGCAGAAATGGTTGTATTTATACTTGGTCTTCCCTCTCTCACCTTTGTTTCGGGTTTGGCTTTGTTTTGTGCTCGGTGGTTTCTTTTCTTCCATTCTGTAGCCTGTGAGTGTATCCAGGAGCCCTGAGGGTTTCTATCAACCAGCACAGGGCTTTTTCCAGAAGACCACAGTGGAGTCTGTGCATGTGTTTTTCATATCACTTTACGGTTATGACATGCCTTGTAGGCAAATTTTAAACCTGTTTGCAGTTTGGCCTTATAATATTTGCCCTCATTTCTGTGGAACAGATACATCACTGAAAAACAGGAGCTAGAAGGATCCTGCATGGAAGAGAAGAGGGTTACAAGTGAACAAAATTTGCTTTTTTTAAAAGGAAGACTAAGA
>VYZT01023087.1:6632-16861 GCA_013400735.1 Pomatostomus ruficeps | reverse complement strand
AGGAGTTCAAAATTCTGCCTCACATGTTTACAATTCTACCTCGTGAGTTTAAAATTCTGCCTCACGAGTTTAAAGTTCTGCCTTGTGAGTTTAGAATTCTGCCTCACGGGTTAAAAATTCTGCCTCACGAGTTTAAAATTCTGCCTCAGGAGTTCGAAATTCTGCCTCACGTGTTTACAATTCTGCCTCACGATTTTAAAACTCTGCCTCACGAGTTTAAAATTCTGCCTTACGAGTTTAAAATTCTGCCTCACGAGTTTAAAATTTTGCCTCGCGAGCAGCGGCGATCGCGGATTCACCTCGGAGCTGCCGCTGGGCGTTCACAGAGCTCCTCTCAGAACAAACGGCTCCTGCAGGGGTTTTCAAGGGGAGTGCTGAAATACAGGCAGCAAAGATCTTAACTTGACCTTTTTTTTCCCTTTTTTTAAATTTTTTTTTTACCCCCGAGCACAGAAATATTGGCATAGCCAGGCTGCGGTTTGGAAAGTAAATGAGGCAGAGTGCTGAAAACTTGGGTTGGTGCAAAATTTTTGATAATAATCTTTTAGTCTTGAGAATTTCCTGCAATCCAGACCTCACGTTCCCATTTTCAGGCCAGATTCCCAGTTTGGGAATGGGATTGGGACAGTTTGTGCCTGAGGCACTGAGAAAATCAGCGGTGAGCCAAGAACTGCTGGGGGATGTGGGCTTGGAAATAAAGCGCTGGTGATGAAATTCAGCTTCTGAAACTCCCTCAGGATTCAGTCAGGAGGGACTGGATCTTCATTTTAGTTGTGCTGAATCCCACCATGCTCACCTTTACGGTTTAAAGTCTAGAAATTCAGGTTTTTTTCATTTTAGCAGTGATCTTGTTGCAGTTGTCTAAATTAAAACAGATTTTGGGAGTGCTGATCATGGAAATGCCGAGTCAGTGACCCTGTCCTGCCCCTTGAACTCTTCTTGGACCATCACAAGCTCAGGTCCTTGGCTGGTTGAATCCTGGGAACCTCCAGGAACGGGGATGAGTTGCTGAGCAGCATTTCTCCACTAAAAAGCCAAAAAAAACCCCCAAACTTCAACCAAAAAGTGCCACCCAAAATTCTCAGTTAAATGATATTTTCGCTTTTTATTTTCGGTGGTGTCTGTGGCCTTTGAAGGAATGCAATGAAAAGGAAGCTGGCAGGGTTTGGCAGAAATAAACTCACTAAATCTGGTCCTGAAATCCTGAAGAAACAAAGAGATGAGCGATCGGTGTAGCCTGATGTGCCAGTAAATGAAATAATGACAAAACGCAGATATTTGAGAAAAATGCCTAATTTCTTTGTGCCGCAGTGCAAAGGCAGAGTGGAATGAAGCAATGATCATTTGGAACCTGTTTTGTCTGCATTTTGCTCATACAAAAGCTGTTGCCTGCGTGCTACACAACATTTACCTTGTTCCCAAATCAGAATTTTAATAGAAATGGGGTTTATTTGGAAATGATATTTGCATATGCACTCATAATTTTATTTTTTTTGTGTGTGGAGAATGAATTATTCTCTTTAATACGCAGGAGAAATGAGCCGAGTTCCCACCAGCACCCCCAGAAGTGGAGTTCAGAAGTCCTTGTGATGGAGGAGGAGATTTGCATCTCCACAGAAAACAGGAGGCTGTGATTTTTTTTCCCCCCCTTTGTTCAAAGCCGTTCTCTGTTTCCTTTTGATTTCCTCACCTGCAATTTTATTTATCGAATTTTCAACTAATTTGGTTTCAAAGCAAAAGTGGCAAACAGATGGGAAAAATATTGATATTTTTTTTGCCACCGCAAAGCGTATCTTGCATCCAAGAAATATTTATGTTTATGAAAAAGAGAACATTGGAAATTTCTCTTTGGAAAGCCAGGAAATTATTCTTAAAAATAGGAAAAAAAAAACCCAAACCTTTTGTAATGAGATGTATCTGTACATGCTGCATGGGATATTAGACAATAATTTATACAGCCAGGAGTGTGTTCACCTATTTTCAGTTTATGAGCCCATATGCACGGGGAACAAAGCTCTACCTTCGGAGAAGATAAGTGCTTTTTAGAGATCTCCAGGCTCTCTGGGGTTTTAATTAGGGATTTTTACAGCTTTTGTATACGAGCTTCTAAGACCTTTTTGCTTCAAAAATAAAATTCAGGGTTTTTTGTGTCCTCCCTTGATCAATTTTAAGGCCAACAGTAAAGGTGGAAAGGATCTGTTTCTAAATACTAATGAGGGCCTCTCTAAAAGGAGGAGGAACCTTTGTCAGTGTGCACGGGGAGGTGTTGAGGTAGCTGTAAACGGCTGTTTTATAAATGTAAAAATAATTTTAGAGTGTTTGTAATTAACAGAATCGCTTAATTACGCTGTCAAATTCAGGCACTGGCTGGTGAACGCTGCGCTGGGCCTTGGTGCTGCGTGCGGCCCTCAGGATGGGAGTGACGGGTGTGTTTACCTCTAAATCCTGCTAAAACCTGGCCTGGTGCTTGTGCTGCTGATTAAATTGTTTAATTGAATTGTTCTGGTTCCTCTTGCTGAGGTGGTGGTGGCTTTAAAAACCCCAAATGTGCGTGAGGAGCTTGGCTTGGAGCCGCTAAAGAACAAAGGAAGGCCCAGCTCGATCCCAGGATGGTTCCTGCAGCCTCCCGAGGTTCATCCATCACAGGCCAGGGCTGGGAAATGAAGAACCTGGGAGAAAATGTGTGACTGGAAAAGAGATTTTATGGGAAGGGTTCCTGGGGCCCAGCTCAGGAAAGACCCGGAGCTGCTGGAGAGAGCTCCGAGGGATGGAGCAGCTCTGCTGGGAGGAAAGGCTGGGAGAGCTTGGGAATTGATTTGTGGAGAGATCATTGCACGGGAATTAATTTATGGGAAGATCTTCACATGGGAATTAATTTGTAGGGAGATCTTTTCATGGGAATTAATTTGTTAGGAGATCTTCACACGGGAATTAATTTGTGGGGAGATCTTCACACAAGAATTAATTTGTGGGGAGATCTTTTAATTTATGGGAAGATCTTCACATGGGAATTAATTTGTGGGGAGATCTTTGGGAATTCATTTGTGGGGAGATCTTTGCACGGTAATTGTTTTGTGGGGAGATCTTCACACGGGAATTAATTTGTGGGGAGATCTTCTAATTTATGGGAAGATCTTCACATGGGAATTAATTTGTGGGGAGATCTTCACACGGGAATTAATTTGTGGGGAGATCTTTTAATTTATGGGAAGATCTTCACATGGGAATTAATTTGTGGGGAGATCTTCACACGGGAATGAATTTGTGGGGAGGCCTTTTAATTTATGGGAAGATCTTTGCACAGGAATTCATTTATGAGAAGATCTTCACACGGGAATTAATTTGTGAGGAGATCTTCTAATTTATGGGAAGATCTTTGCACAGGAATTCATTTATGGGAAGATCTTTGCACAGGAATTAATTTATGGGGAGATCTTTGCACATGATACTGCTTCTGCTGGGGAATTGTTGCCTCTGAATTCCATCCTCATTGGCTCCATGGCCTGATATTTTAGTTCGATTTTTCTGTGGGAACACAAAATAAAGAAACTGTGGTTCCTGTTTCTTAGCTGAGCTCAGCCAAGGATCCATCCCAGGGAGCCTCATCCATGCAGGAATTGGGGCTCTGAGGTGTTTGGGATCACGGGGATGCTGGGGGAGCTCAGGAGCACCCCAGAGCCAGCCTGGTGTCCCCGGCACCTCCTGTGACGGGGTGACTTGCGTGACAGGGGTGACTCGTGTGACAGGGCTCGCAGGCAGCTCCACCGTCAGAAACTCCTTTAGAACTTAAAATATAAAGTTGATTTTGCTGCTGATTATTTCTGCTCCTCAGTTGCCATGGCTGTGGCGAAACATCGTCGTCAGCGGGGTTCCTCCATCAGGAGCTCTCTGAGTCAGCAAAACGTGAATAAATCCTCGATGGCGCCTCGCATCCCACGTTTTATAAACGGGATTGAGCCCCGGAACGCAGCACGAGTCAAAGGCATTGTTGGCAGTCTTAACTCAGAAGGGCTTTTTTGAATTTTATTTTTATTTTTATCCACTTTTTGCACATTAGTTGCCAGAAGAAAAGCCCCAGGATGGTGGAAGTTTGACTCAGGGTGTGACGCGAGAGGAAGCAGATGGCAAATTCTGATTTTGGGGTTTTAAACCATGATGGGGAGGAACCTGTAGGAAACCTCATAATTTTAAATCTTAATGACCTCATTTGTTTAAACTGAGGGAAAAGTTGCTTTTCTTACACATTTAGTACATTCTTTGATGTAAGTACTTCAAAACAGCAAATGTGTTCTTCTCCTTATTTCTGTATTTTGAATTAAAATAAAAATTTTAATGTTTATTTTTATTCAAAATACAGAAATTTATTTTATTGATATAATAATATCAATAATTTTAATTTCAAAAAATACTCCCTGATCCAGCATTTCTAAAATTATTACGATGATTATTGTAGGATTTTATAGCAGTTTTTGCAGCTTATGGTATTTATTTGTGTCTTCCCTGTTAAAGCCCAGTGTTTCTATATAAATGTGTGTGAATTTATACAAATAAGTCTTAAAGGTTGGGCGTAATGATTCTGTAATTTAATGATTCTTTAATTTTATGATTCTAAATAAAAGCTCTGATGTGTCGTGGGGAAAAAACTGGGATTTACAGGATAAACTTATTATGACGAATAGGGGAAAGAAAGAAAATAAGGCTTAAATGGATGGTTTTTCTCCAAAAAGAGTTTTACACCCAAATATTTATAGCGAAATTATCCGAACAGTTGTGAAATCAAGACAAGAGCTATGGGTGGTAATTCCAGCTACAAATACCTGCCAGAAGTCCTTTTGAAGACAAAAAATACCTTTTATATAATACTTTTATATAGGATAATATACTTATTTTATATAGTACATAGTATTTTTATATTCTGTATTTACAGAGTGTTCTCCCTTGTAGAAACTCCATATTTATTTTCACAGAAGCCTTTGCAGGGATGAAACCGTTGGCCAAAGGAGGGAAAAAAAAAAGGTGAATATTCTCATATATGTTTTTAAAATGTGGGGTTTTTTTCCAAGTGGGAATTAATTTGTGGGGAGATCTTAGCATGGGAATTAATTTGTGGAAAGATCTTTTCAGGGGAATTCATTTGTGGGGAGATCTTTGCATGGGAATTAATTGGGGGGGAGATCTTTGCATGGGAGTTGATTTGTGGGAAGATCTTTGCACAAAAATTGATTTGAGGGGAGATCTTTGCATGGGAATTCATTTATGGGGAGATCTTTTAATTTATGGGATGATATTTGCATGGGAATTCATTTGTGGGATGATCTTTGCACGGGAATCAATTTGTGGGGAGATCTTTTAATTTATAGGGAAGTCGTTGCACAGGAATTCATTTATGGGAAGATCTTTGCACAGAAATTAATTTGTGGGGAGATCTTTGCATGGGAATTAATTGGGGGGGAGATCTTTGCATGGGAGTTGATTTGTGGGGAGATCTTTGCACAAAAATTAATTTGAGGGGAGATCTTTTAATTTATGGGATGATCTTTGCACGGGAATTCATTTGTGGAGAGATCTTTTAATTTATGGGAAGTCTTTGCACAGGAATTCATTTGTGGGGAGATCTTTGCTCAGGAATTCATTTGTGGAAAGATCTTTTCACGGGAATTCATTTGTGGGGAGATCTTTGCATGGGAATTAATTGGGGGGGAGATCTTTGCATGGGAGTTGATTTGTGGGAAGATCTTTGCACAAAAATTGATTTGAGGGGAGATCTTTGCATGGGAATTCATTTGTAGGGAGATCTTTGCGTGGGGATTAATTTGTGGGGAGAGCTTTTAATTTATGGGATGATCTTTGCACGGGAATTAATTTTAATGGGGAGATCCTTGCACGTGGTGCTGCTTCTGCTGGGAAATTGCTCCCTCTGAACTCTTCCCTCGTTGGCTTCCTGGCCTGGGAATTCTGGGAATGTTGGCCACGAGTCCCTGCTTTCCCAAAGGGGCTAAAAATGAAGGATTGAGGAAATTTCATTTAGGAATTTCTAAAATCCTGTTGTTTTCATGAAGCCAAGGGTTTCCAGTGGGCTCTGGGCACGTTCCTGTCATCCCCTCATCCCTGCATTCCCTTTCCTGATGTGCAGGAGTCACTCAGGGCCCGTTTTAAGATGCCTGGGATGATTTCTCTGTGCTGGGATGATTCATTGCTCTGCTTTTATTTCCCAATAAAGACAAAGTGAGAAGGATTCCTGTCTTCTCCTGCACTCCTGGCTCGCCTGCCCGTGTCCCTGACCTCTTCTGTCCTGTCTTAAAGCTCAGGGGAAAAAAAATGAACAGGAGAACTTGATAAAATAAATCTCATCTGCTCCTGGCTGTTGATTTTCTGCTGCCTGCAAGTTGTCTGCAGTACCTGCCTCTGTCTGGAGCAAGTTTTTGGCAACTTGAAAACCAATCTGGAATAAAGCTGCCAAAATCTTTCTTTATCCAAAATTGGCAGGGTTTGAATCATTTCTTTGTAGTTTGTTTCCTATTTTGTGCCATGGGATGGAGCCTCCTGTGAAAAAAAGGTGCTGACTCTGGGAATTATGGAATTATTTGGATTGGAAAAGACCTTTAGGGGCAGCAAGTCCAGCCTTTGACATTGTCAAGGCCACCGTGTTCAGATTTCCTGACTTTTCAGCAGGGAAAGCCCCCAAGAAGTTACACCAGCAGCATCCAGGAGGTAAAGGATCCTCATGGAATTCCTGCTCCAGAATAATCTGGTATTTCTTAAAAAATATTATTCTGTATTAGGAAACAAGCACAGTAAACTGGTGCTGGATGTGAGACATCACGTGGAATTTCTCACTTTTTTGGGTTCTGATTTGTGGATTTTACTGATTTTCCCCTCTGTAATTAGAGAAATCCCAAGGTTTGATTGCGAGGGGTGATGCTTTGTTTGAAGTCAGAACCTTCTGAAAACAGTCCTGTAAATGATTTTCTGTGATTTATCAAAAGAACTTTTATGGCAGAGAAAAAAACCCCAGATTTTGGTGGGGTGTGTGCTTAGGGCAGCTCAAAAAGCCCCAAGTGTGGAGCAGGATGGGATCAGCACCCTCAGATCACTTCATGCAGCATCCAAAGGAATCTTGGAGGGCAAATCTGGAATGAATCATTCACTCCGAGCTGTGGGTAACTGTGGAAGTGAAAAAAGCCGAAAAACGTGGGAATGCCGAGGAGTGTGTGTGTGAATATCCGTATTTGAGGTTTGTGTTCGTAGGGGAGGAGCTGTTCTCTCACTCCAGCTGGAATTCTGCCTCTTTCATCACCTTGGGACTCCAAACAGATCATAAAACATGAAAAAATCCTGTTCATATGATGGAATCCAGCAGCCACTGCTTCAGTTTTCTGCTTAAAATTAATTGATGCCATTTAGAAAACATTGGATCAGAATATTTTCAGCTTTAAGCAATCACTGAAGCATCCTGATGAATTCTGCTCACTGTTTTTAAAAATATCTCTAATTTTAGGCGTATTTTCCTATCCCAGTGTCCAAAACCTGCATCTTCTCTCTTTCAGCTGGCCTGAATAATGCATTTTCACTCTTGTTCAGCGTGTAGCTGCTGGTGGGCTTTTAAGTTTGTTTTGATTTGCACCGTGAGGAACTCTGCGGCTCAAACACGGAATTTCTGAAGAATCAATCTCAGAACTGCTCGCATTTGATGTTTTCTCTGGTCCTCTGGAGAAAAATGAGAGGATGCTAATGGAAGTGGTTGAAAACACGGGAAAAGGAGAAGGGTGGCAATAGCAGAGACGCTCTGGAGTGACATTTGATGAATAAATAGCTGACAGTGTTTAACTCCTGAGGGGATGGAGTGCAGGGAAAGCGTTGAGGGATGAACAATTTAAAAATGAACAAATGGAAAGATTTTATCGTGGATGCATGGGAGAGGTGGAGGAGATAAACTGTAGGGATCTTAGGGAAGGGGAGATGGGGAATAAATCAATTTATTGGGGTTTAATCAATCACCTTTCTCCAGGAATGTGCCGAAGGATTTCCTTCTGGCTCTGGTGGGTTCTGCAGAGGATTGGTTCAGAGTGCCAGGGGTGAGGTGATCCCACAAAAACCCTCTCAAACAGGAGCCCTGGACAATCCCGTCCCAGCAGATTTTTCGTTTTCTGACATCGCCCAGCTCATCCCATTTTTCCCCACATTCATTCCTAACTTTCGGAATGAACCACCCAGGACCCAAACAAAATGTTTCTTATGTTTTCACCTTGCATTAATCAACCCCTAATCTTATAGAGAAACCTCGTTAGCTGGGCAATGATCTAATCGTTATCATCCCCACTTTGATTGGCGTTAATTACGCTTTTTTTAGTTCCGTGCTTAATGAGCTCTGCCTCGGCCGTTCCGTTGCCTGGCCTGGGATCGTTGTCAGACTGATAATTACAGAATTGCTTTGTCATTCCATTTATCCCTTTGCTGTGTTGACAAAACATCCAATTTCTTTGCTAACCCAGGAAATTCCTGGTTCTTGAAGAGGAGTTGAAGTCGGTGATCACGAAGAACTCGCTGGAAGCTGCAGGAGCCTGCTTTGATTTTCTCATTTATGGTGCCTCTGTCACAGCTGTGCTTGGCACCTTCAATTCCTCTTTGAAAAGAAAGTCACCATCATCTCCTGAACAGCCAAAACCACTTGGTTTTTTGGCAAATAACAGGTGGGTGACTGCACAGGGAGTTTATTTGGGTTATTGTTCCCGTTGTTAGGATCCATCCTGTGACGCGAAATTCACTCCTGGCCCGGTGTTCCTCTCCTTGACCTTCCAACAGCACTGAAGGTGCCGCGTCATGAACTTATCTGTTGAAACCACATTAGAGCTTAATGAAATCTGCTCGGGCCAGGTATTTTTTCATGTATTTGCAGTGTATCTGATGCCATCTTAATTAATTTACCCTCAGCCCGAGTGGGTAACGTGAGCTGTGACTTGGTGCTCAGCACAATTCATTTCTGTCTCACTGCTGGTAAAATTGCAAGGTGTGAAGGCTTAAATTTAGCAACTCTCGTGAACTCAGGATGGACAGCATAATTCTATTTTTTTTGTTCAAATAGATAACTGTAACACATCATAAGCATACTGATGAATTTATTTTTATAACTTTACAGAATGCCCAAAATTTAGTTCATCGTTTCAGTGGCAGACACAGGAATTTAGCAGTGCTCAGTTCTTTGCAAAATATTTATCCAGAGAATTACAGACATAAGATCCTATCATTTATTTGACTTTGGCCAGCAGAAACTTGGAATTTACCTCTTTTTAAAGGCATCCTGTGTGTCCATGGCCTTGCAGATGAAAGTTCTTTAAGTGTGTTGTAAACCAAGCTTCAATATTTTGAAACTTCAGTCCGGGGATGTTTTTTCTGTGCCACAGATTCTTTATTTCAGTATCTTTTTCAGAACAAAGCAGTGCAATAGTAAATCAGCATCTCCCCAGACAGTTCTTGATGCTCTTGGCTGCATTTGCTGTTTCATCACATGAATCAAAGGTGTAGCAGCGAAACTCCAAATGACAACTCAGACTCATTCAGCTAAAAACCAATCTGCTGAAGAAAGAGGAGAAATCAAAGGGAAAATGGGGATGAATTGCCCTGAAATAGCAGAACTCCATAATGATCAGCCTGGTTTCATATTTACTGAGCAAACAGACATCCAACTTAGCAGCTCTAAGTGCGGGAGCAGCAAAACCAGAGCACACCAAACACTCCTGATGGAGATGGTGATTAAATATTTCTGGGGTTTGTTCTCCAGAGGGCCTCTCCTCAGGGATGGAGGGGCCGTTCTGTGAAAAACAATTCAATTTATTCCCAGCCAGCAGGAAAACCTGACACCTAAAGCAGAGCTAAGGTGGAATTGAAGTGTTCCGGTCAAAAATTGCTGGCCCCAAAGTGCGTCAGTCCCAGTTCAAATTCCAAACACCTCCTGGTTTGGGTGGGATTCAGGGGCTGTGGAGATTTGGGGATTTTGGGGTCTGTGGATGGGATTCAGTGTCTGTAGATGGGGTTCAGTGTCTGTAGAGAATTTGGGGTTTTGGGGTCTGTGGATGGGATTCAGTGGCTGTAGAGAATTTGGGATTTTGGGGTCTGTGGATGGGATTCAGTGGCTGTGGAGATTTGGGGATTTTGGGGGCTGTGGATGGGATTCAGTGTCTGTGGAGAATTTGGGATTTTGGAGTCTGTGGATGGGATTCAGTGTCTGTGGA
>VYZT01023072.1:0-10663 GCA_013400735.1 Pomatostomus ruficeps | reverse complement strand
GAGGCCTATTTCAATCAGTGCTCTCGCCTAGGANCCTTCCTGCTTTTGCTCCTCAGTCTCTGTGCAGTTCGCTTGGCTATCCGGCTTGGCAGCAGTGCCCACGCACAGGGGAAAGTAGCACCAACCCAGGTGGTTCTCTGTGCCAGAGATGCCCTTGGGAAGGTTGCAGCATTTTACTGCTTCCCCCACCTCGCCGTGGCAGCCGTGGCATTTCGGCACCTCACCCCGCCTCACCACAACAATTGACCATTATTTTTTTTAAAAAACAGAATATAGGCATTTCACCTCTTCCGTTAAGTCCCATAACAGAGCAATCGTTCTCACTTTAGCCAAGATTTTGAGACATCTATTTCTACACATCCAATTTGTTTTCTGCCATTTTTGCTACTGTCCATCTTATACATAAACACACTCTGGGAATATCTCAATCAATAGTCTCTGCCTGGATTCTAAATTTACTTCAGACTTAAGGTTCCTATTCGCACTTATATCAGTCTTTTGCTCAGCTCAGTTAAGTTTATCATATTGAGGTGCTCCCTTAATAACACATTTTTCCTTTTAGATGACTTTTTATCTAAAAATTTTGATGATGTGCAGAGTAAGAGCATGAAAATGTAAGTTTCATTTTCTCTCATTTCTCATACTGCTTCTAAAATCAAAATAAGTAACCTTGGAACAATAACAATATCATTCTATAGTGGGACCGTGAACACTACAGAAATTTTAATGGAATTCATAATAAATGCCAGAAATATTTCATATCACTTCATTTGATATCACTTCATACAAGCACAATATGTAACAAGAGGATTTCATTCAGATTTTACTACTGTTTAATTATAGCCCAAATATAAAATTAGATGAGGCATTTTTCATCCCATTTGATGTTAGAAATACATATTTTCACTTAGTGGAAATGAAGACCGTCCTCTCCCACTATATGTCAGAAGCAGACATAGGCTAATAATTATTAGCATTAATATAACTATATAGATATACCTGTAATTTTTATTAGTATAATTTTACCCTCCAGGCAACTCTTTAAAATATCAATTTGAAAATTTAGCTTAAAGGCACTCATCTAATTTATTTTCAAGCATATGTTCATTATTAAAATTATTTCAAATTAATCCTTCACACATTTCAAGTGCATATTGAATAATCAAAAACAATATTTAACTGTTGTTTATGATATCTTGGAAAAATCGCAGTGCACACCTAACTTTTTTTCTGTATCTCAGCAACACTTGCAAGTCCAGACTGCCAATCCAATTTAAAGTTCTGCTTTGTTTTCCTCTCTGCTATCCCTTTTTCTTCATGTGGAGGTGATATATATAGAGTGAAAACATCACAAAAGCTTTTAAAAACAGTAATTGGATAAACAATGGTTGTGCATCGCAAGCTGGCAGATCTTCAGTCAGATGAAATACTATTCGTATAATCAAATTGAGACTCCAGCCAAGAAGTTCTGAAAGCCTTGAATTATGGGGAAAAATTATATCATATCTCCTGAGAATGACTGCTTCAGAGGAAAAGAAGGAAAATGGGACTGAAGATTAAACTATTTCATCTGAAATTAAAAACAAAAAAGAGAAAAACAAAAATAAAAACCAACCAACCAAACAAACCAAAAAAACCCTAACAAACAAAATCAAAACATAAACCCCAAAAAACAAAAAAAACCACCACCGATGAAACCCAACAATCACAACAACAAATCACACATCTGAATGCTAAGCTTCTATGAACCAACAATGAAGTTTTTAAAAAGTGTCCTCTTAATAAACTAATAGGATTTAGTTGCCACCTTCAATTCTAAATGGAGAGGTGCACATCCAAGAAAATATGATGTCTGAAGAGGCTAGGAAGCCTCCCTCAGCAGCTACAGAACTGTCATTGCTGTGATCTTTTCAAAACAGAGAAAGCTGATTACTGGATGGGATTAATTTCAGTAACATCAAAATTCTTTTACTTGAAACAGCAGCTAAAATAATTCTATAATTGTTTTCAATGAAACTTTTCGGTATAATTCAAATTATCTTTCTATAATGCTGGCATTCCATGAATGCCAAAACTGAAATAATCTCTAGACTGTATGTGTGTGAACACTGGTAAGAATTTTAGCGTAAATGTGGATTCTTTTTTCCTCCCTATTTGTCAAGGTTCTAAATAACTTATTTGTCTGAAATTGGTTCTAATTAAAGAATACTTTACATACATTTGAGATTTGTCTAGAGGAGACTAAATAAAAAACAAAGGTAAAGGAGGTCATTACATTATTTAAGCAGCTGAAAAGTTTCAGGCAACTCACATTAACACTTAATTTGCATGAAAATTCAGGGTATTTTGGAATCTTAGCCTTACACTTGGTCTGCTGCCAAAGCATATATTTCTGTTTACCTCTTTTCTTCATTAAAAAAATGTCTGTCAGTGTAAGAAGAACATGGAATGTTAGAAACCAGAATTAATTGCACAAAGCATTGCTCTATCTGTCCAAAGTCCCTTCCAGGGACATCAGGTATGTTCTGCCTCTTGAGAGAGTGACAAAGATGTTGTATTATTAATTGCTATCTTTGTTTCTTTAGAATATCTGACAAGAGAAGTGATATTTACAATTTAAGAATAGCGAGTCATATTATCAACAGTAGTGATTTGTCATTGGATTTGATTAAACAAGGTACATTTAATTTAAGCTTATAAAAAAGCATTTTGCTAGGGAAGAGATATATTCTTGTCATTTTTCTCCACTTAAAGAGAATCTATAACTAAAATCTAAAACACTTATTTTATTAAAATGAGTTCATTAATATAAGACATTAATTCTGATTAGATAAAGCCGGAATTTCTTTAGCTGTCATGAGTTTTCACTTAGTTTTTCTTACAGAATATTAGACATGAATAACTGATCATTCAAATTCTTTCATCCCATAAGAAATCTGAAACTAATGCACCCATATCTTCAAAAGCTAGAGATGAAACTAATATTCTTAAAAACAATTTTATCAATAGTAAAAGCAGCTATAATAATAAATTTTACAGTCTGACTGCCTTAAATTTGAAGGAGACATTTTGCTTTTCTAAGTAAAATAACCCAGACTATTGAAAAGACCTCAGTGAGCAAAAAAAATCACACATTTTCATTTGTTGAGGCATCTGGTTAAAAGAGACTCCTGGTATTGTAACGACATATGTCCTGTAAGATATAGTGATTTCTGGCAATGAAATCATGAAAAAGAAAGAAAGAAAGGAAAGAAAGAAAGAAAGAAAGAAAGAAAGAAAGAAAGAAAGAAAGAAAGAAAGAAAGAAAGAAAGAAAGAAAGAAAAAGAAAGAAAGAAAGAAAGAAAGGAAGGAAGGAAGAAAGAGAAAGAAGAGTTCTTATGTAGCTGTCCTTCACGACTTGTAAATGCCAACAAATTGTGTTAATAAATGAAAGTGTTTGCCCACTATCATTTTATTAAGAGAAACTGAAGAACTGTTTGCTGATCTATCCTGTAGGAAATGCCTATTTACGATTTCAAATCTTAGCAATGCCTGACTCAAAACAGGTGAAAGTGACAATGTGATTGCCTTTCCTTGCTCAAGGGTGTAATGGGTCCAGCCCACAGGAATGAAACAGCTCCTGCCTCCATGGGCACAGCATTCCTCATGGCACCTGGGCAGAGGAATGCCCTGAGAGCCCCTTTCTCACATAAAATGTGGCCACTCTGCAAATTGTTTCTTTCAATCTACCAATTTACACCATATAACGAAAAGGACAGAGAGTTTTCTTGGGTTTTAGGGTCAAAAGAACATTTTTCATTGGGTTCCCTACCTCCCAAATCATAGATAACTTTATGTTTCTCAACGCTGCAGTGCTCTTCGCAATTTGCAGTAAGACACTGAGCTTCCGACATACAGATATTAAGTTTGAATAACTTACATATCCATTTTTAATTTAAATCCTAGATCTGTTTTTAATCTGATATTAATCCTAAATTTATCTAGTATGAATAATTTTTCTCTTGCCACTTTTTGGCTTGTCAGCTGAACATTTCTATATGTGTTTGTTGATTAACTAAATGCTTGACATTAAATCTGAACTGCACTGTTTACATTCTTCTTTTCCCACTATTGAAATAAAATGTAGACTTCAAATTAAAAATAAATCCACAGCAAACTACGAGGTTCCACTGAAGATTTTTCTGTCTCCACCAAGGTTTTTCTTCATCACTTCTTAGGCAAACTTTAAGTCTGATAATTCATGAAGCAAAGTTGGTATTAAAAATGAAACATTTTTAGGGTAAAGGTAAAAAAAAATAAGTTTCATTATTTCATTTGTAATTGAATTGAAGTATAGGGTGAAATTGAGAAAAGCCAATTCAGTTAAAACACCAATCAATAGAAAAGTTTCTGCTTCGCTGAAAATGGTTAATGTCTTTCATAAAAGACAATTCTGGAATAAGCGCTCTGAGCAATCCAAGGATTTTGACAAAAAGCTCTACAATCTGTTTAAATGTGTCACAATGACATTTCTCTTCTGCATCAGTAAGGAAAACATCATTTGTACACAGAGTGATAGCAGGCTGAGAAGGGAAAGAATAGAAACCAGTCGTGAAAAAAAATCAAGACCAAAATAACAGAAATATTATAGACCAAAAAATAGACAGAGTGAGAAAAGCCTCACTTCAAGCACATATAAAGAAAAAGTCATTGTGATTTATAATCGCCATAAAGTGCACTCAAATTATGCTTGGGGCATATTTTTAAAAACAAATTACTTGAAAGTGAGAATGCAAATATAAGGCCAGACCATTGGAACACATTGCTTGTAGCTTGACATCTTGCTCTCCTCAGATATGTAACAAAGGAAGAGACCAACTGACCTTACCAAGTTTGTGCTATATATATTAAAAGGAGAAAATATACAAGACAAACCTGTATAAATGAAAGCTGTTCAATTTTCAGAAAAGAAATTAATTCAGAGGCAGTAAACATCTTTTGCTGAAGCATTCATGTACTTGTGAACACATTGCTAAGAGCAGCAATTCAGTCCCTTAATGTCCACTCTAGCCTCCTTCTTGAGATGACCTCAATTACAACACAATTGACTGTTCTTCATGGAAGAAACTTTCCTTGGCTTAATGACTTGCTCACCTCCTCACTAATCCTCTTCTCTCTAATCTTTCTCCTCACCTTCCTACTTCACCTTCAGAATTATGCAAATAATCCATGGGTCTTGTCTTGATCCCTTTCTTTTCACCTTCATTTTATAAATACATGAATTAATATGACAATAAAACAAATCTTTTTGCTATACAAACCACTCCCTGGCTCAGCTGCTGCCTTGTACTGACTAGCCATCAGCTTCACTTTCAATGAATCCAGTGAAACTCTGACCATTGCCTCCTACTTTTTCATTAGCATTAATATACCTTTTTTCTAAAGCTAGTATCACATGTAACTACACCCTAAACCCTGATAAATCCTTTCACACAAAGAAAATAAATTACTTGAGTTATCTAGACTATTACATGCTCACATTTCAGCTGTAGTCATACCTTTGCATTTGTCAAGAGCAGATGAGGTCTTGTTCAGCAGTCCAGAGTTCTGTTATTAAGTAGATTGTTTTTTTAAGCCAATCACATTTTTAATGCATGATTCTGTTGCTACAACAAGGCCTGTTTCTCTTCTGTTTTAAGGGAAGTCATAGCTTTTTCATATCCAATATCAAAGGTATCAACTTACCCAGATTGCCAACTTCTATCATCTTTGACATATATTCCATATAAGGGTTATATAAAAAGTATATATTCTGTGTTGCAAACTTTTCTCTGACATGTGTTGAATAATGTTTCATTGAACATCTGCAATATTAACAATTCCTTTTTCACTCACAACTTATTTTTCCATGACACTTACAAAAAGGTTGAGAAGGTTTGAGCCATAAGTGCTTTAGGATGACCACCTGCCACACTCACTGGTGCTGGTCTTCTGATTCTTCTCCTACATCTCACTGGTTTTCAACCTGTTCAGTCTTTATGTCCCAACCCTGGCTTCACAGAGTGGCAAAACCAGTATAAACTTTGTTTGTCATTAGTGTCCCTTGAATTCTTGAGACTTAAGTAAATTAAATAAATAAGAGAAATAGAAATCTTGACACTGAAAACCTCTTGTTAGGTTTAGTTATTCAAAAGATAACTCCTTCTTATAATGAATCAATATAAAAGTGTATATCTATATCTATATCTAAAGAAATCTTTCCTAATAAAAATTAACTACAAAATAGATTACAGAAAAAACAAACAAACCAACCCTTTATAACTGAAACATAGAAGTCACAGGGAAAACAAAATTGCTACCTGAATAACTTTTTATTATTTTCTTTGATGATCATTATTTAAGAAAATTAATTTTGAAACAAAACCTGAATAACGATATATATATACTGTTCCTTCTCTACATTTTAGGTGTGTTATGTAGACCTGTCTCAAACATGGAAAAGCTGCAGGTGGACACTAGTTATCAGAAAAGTTTTTTTGTGAATCTCAAAATACATTCTTAAGGACATTTAAAGACTTTGTGACATTTCCTTCTTTTGAAACAATGATTAAATATTTGTTTTCCAGCACTGGGAAAACCTTTCTTTTCTATAAATAAAACCCTCACACCTGTACCATATACAGATTCTTTGGTGGTGTAATTTTTTCTTAGAAAACAAGATGAAATATCTATGAAATATCCTATCACCAATTGGAATAAAAAATTTTAAGAAATGTTAAAACAGGGAAATTTAAGAAACTTACATAGATCTTGTTCATATTCAAAGATACCAATGTATTTAAGAAACGAAATAAAGTGGAAAAAAGGAACAAACTAAAAAATAAACTAAAAATCCCCAGAATATTGATTTCACAAAGAGATAAATATATGAGTTCTGATTCAATCACATAAGGGGAAAGATCTGACTTTTTGCACATTCAGTAAGCAAAAAGAACCATCTCCTCACTTAACCATGAATCTGACCTAAAACCTTCGAGAAAATTACAAATAATACAAATAGTTCAGCCAAAGAAGAAATATTAGAAGAACACCAAAAGCCTGTTGTTTTTTCACTGTACCTTTGTCATGTTTGATTGGAATAAATCTCTTAATTGATTTCCTACAAATAGCTCATTTATTTTGTGAACTGCAGTGCTGAGGTTTTAGCCTGAAATTTTGCAAACAATTCATCACTACATATATAGCCTTACTTTGTAATAGATTTCAAAGCACAAGGAAATCAAGGGGAAAAACCTTTATATGTATACATATTAAAAAATGTTACACATTGGATATGTGTTTCACTTACTGAATTAAATAATTTAAAGACCTGTAACCTTTTAAATGCATACTTTATTTCTCAAAAACACCCATGGTAGAGGAAAAATAGAAAATAAATCTCTAATAAACATATAGTAATAGCTGACTTCAGGTATCAACTGATAATTAATCTTAATTATGAGTAGATAATATTAATTTTCTATTGCTTGCAATGCACAGACATGAGCATCATATTTTCATGCTGTGTTTTTCTTTGAAATGTTCATTTTCATGTAACAGATTTGGTCAATTTTTTCAATATCTTCTGCTCAATTCCTTTTTACCTTCACATAAAGGACACCATGAAACAAAGGAGTCTGAAAAAATTACCTTGAATTTCTAATAGGTGATTGAGCAAAAATATTTAGACTAATTCAATTTCAAGTCAATGTTTACTGATCCAAATAATCTAAATATGTATAAGATATAATTTTTCTGCTTTTTAAATTGAAGCTTTTCAATATAAAAAAGAAACCATGCATACGAAAAGCAGGTCAATAAGTTGGTAACACTGATATGGCTATGAAACACCAATAAAATGATACCAAAAAAATCACAGAATTCCACCATCTGAAAAAAACCTCTTACCTCACCATTAGGAAGAAACTTCATTCAGCACCTCTGATTACATGCAATTATTCCTCACTTATATTTGGCAGTTGAAATTAAGTGAATGAATTTGAAAAAAATTCACACATAGAGGTGAATATTTTGTTTGCAAAATCTTTTTGAACTACCCCTAAATAATTTTATATGGGAAAATGTAAAGAGATTCCATTCGCCAAATTTATTTTCTTCCATTATGGCTTTCCTAAACAGCAAATTAATGTGTTTCTGTGAAAATTGGATATGCTTCAGGCAGTTGAATCTACAGAAAATAATACAGAATTCAGGTGTGAAAGGTTTCATTAATTGATTTTATTTTAAAATATTATTTTATTTAATCTAGGCCCAGTTCTTCATTCTAAATTACCTATCCCTAGCTTAAGATAACTTTGTCAGTCATTGCTTTATGAGAAAATGCCTCTTTTTTTTAGTATAACTTCTGAAAGGTAATAGTTTATATATAACCTTAAAAAAAAAAAAAACAAAACAACAAAGCTTGGCTATCTTTTACTGCCGTGCACTTTCTAAACCTTTATCTTTTCTGTGGCTCTTCTAAACACTCTCAGTCTTTTAATTCTCTTTTTGAATTCCAGGTGCCAGAGCTGGACAAGGAAATACAGCTGAAATTATATAAACACCAAGTGCAACTCTTATTTTTGGCCATATTCTTCACTAGGAACCAAATGTTTTGTATGTAATGGAGTTCTTTTGTAGTCTGTTGCTTATCTTCCATGGTCTAAGTTTTTTCACAGTCACTGCTTCCTAAGATGAAGATGCCTGCATTGTGTACATTCTTAAAATTCTTAATTTCTACCCCAGTCACTTTAGGATGCCCTGATACGCTTGCTGTTAGTATTTGACCTGTCTTCTTAGCAATTCAGATAACTGGCATGTTTAATTGCCTACACCTATCTCAATCTTCATCCCACATTCAAATTTCATCAGCGACATTTCTGTGTTCCCTGTCAAGAAAGAAAGAGATTAAAAACTAGATGGATGCCACTAAAGCTATCAGTGATTTCTGTAGAAATAATATAGAAACACATCCACCAGCTACTACCCAGAAAAACATTATAAGATGTATCAGATGTTCTCCAAATTGTGGGTTTAATGTGATTTTGCTTCTTTAAATGCTCTACTATGTGAATTCCATTGCCTTAAAGAAGCTTAAATAAATTTCTGTAATCAAACTTATAGCAAATTTTTATTAATAAAAAATGAAAGTTGATAAAATTATACTCCTCAGATCTATATTAATCAGAATGAATTATTTTAAACATCTGTTCATTATTCCTCTTCTTTAATCTGGTAATGATTGCTTGTTCACATCAGGATATTACTCAGCTTCGACATCAGGGATCTTATTTCTCTCCCTCTTTAAAAATTCATTTCTTTTTGCTCCATTTCTGTTGATTTTCTCTGTTATTCTACAGTTTATGGACACTAATACGGGAAGACTTGGGAGTCTCAAATTGTTGGGTGCTGCTTATCTACATTCACAGTAAATGCCTAAATCCAGTGTCCTTGTTAACATGCAAGATTTTGCTGTGTATAATGAAAAAGAACATGAAATATGAACTATGTACACAGGCGAGATTTCATAGTCATAGGAGTCACCTCGCCTTTTTTACTCCATTGAAAAAAACTATACAGTCAACTCCCATTCCCATCTTCTAATCTGCATACATCATTTTCTCACTACTTTAATTAAATTCCATTAACTTTCCAGTCATGCAGCTTTTCCAGGAAATTTTAGGAATACCAATTAATTTTAACTTCCATATTCACAAATAAACAACTATGATTCTTATGTTCTCCAGACTCCCTGCACATGTACACATGCAATTAAGAATTTCTTCTCTTTGTATTTCTAGTTGTCTTTATTAATTGTTATTATTCATAACCTGGATTTCTACTAACACTTCAGTGCTTTGACTTTTGGCTTAGTTTTGTGATAATTTCTGCTTTCTTTTAAACCCTTGCATTTTGTGTCAATATATGAAATTCTTATAGCAGTCAGAATGTTAGAGTGCTGTGAACAGTGGAGCAGATGGTCTATAAGTGTCTGCAAATTTACACATATGTATCTATGATTCATTCATGCTTCCAGAAATTAAAGAACGTTTAGGAAAGTATTAACAAAGGTCTTTTTGAGACCTGCAGTTGATCCAAACATTTCAAAATACTGAGTTTTGTTTTGTCTTGCTTTTTCTTTCAACACAGAAACAGAAGATATAAATAGCAAGCAGCTAGTAGTCATTCTTTTAAATATATAAATCATGCAGTTCTATGATCACCTCCAAAATTCTGGGGTTAATACTGTTGAACACTGCATGCCATATGAAACTTGGAAGGATCTACAGCACTAATTTGTAGTGTAAAGATCCTAATTTCACTGCTAATCAGCCAAACCATGCAAAATTTCCAGCAATTTAGTTAATAATTTGAATGAGTATGAAAATTATACATTTTTACTCTGTGTGTGAGAGTGTGTGTGTGTGTGTGTATTTTTCAAAGAAGTAAAAGTTCTGCGCACAGATTAACTGAGGATGACTATTGAATTTCATGGGAATTGTCTGCAATGAAGGCAATCCCCATTTTTAAAGTATTTTCATAAAAGAACAGATAGGTTCATTCTCTCTCTTCCTTTCTGGTCTGAGAGCAATAGTTAAATGTATGAGAATAAGGAAAAATATTGACTAAAAATATTCAGTGAAA
>VYZT01023065.1:48426-112918 GCA_013400735.1 Pomatostomus ruficeps | reverse complement strand
AGAAAAGAAACAACGTTTAAAAAAGTAAAGTGGAAGAGACAAATTCAGTTACTAACAAATTCTCAGACTTTCAGCAAAGCTAGGCTTAACCATTGCAGGAGGGACAAAATAAATATGCCTTTTATTTTTTCAGTCCACAAAAGGAGTAAGCTGTATGCCCTAGGAGCTTAAATTGGAGCATCCTTCCAGCTCCTTCTGCCACTGCTTTCTGATGGCATTGATGGTGACCAGCCATGAGTCTTTGTGCTGAGCAAACTTTCCATTTTCCAGGCAGTAGCAGGCTGGTTGTGCATGTTTGTATACACCTGATTTTTATCTACTCCGTTCTGTACGTCAGAATAACATATCTCAATCTCCAGAAAATCACAGGGATTCTGGAAGGTCGCTCATATCTGTCGGTCACTTCGCTTCTCCCTTTTCGTGTCCAGCTAGCTAAACCTCTCAAATAACCCAGGAAATGTAAAATGATTAAAATGAACACTTCTGTGGACCAGCATACCAGGGCCAATGGAAATTATAGGAAATTAGCCATCCACTAATGAAGAGAGTGATTTTAGAGACTCAGGAAAATAGAGGAAGAGGAAAAGATATGTACTACAAGTGTTACCATAAAGGGTAAAGGAAACAAACCAAGGCAGATAAAGTGGTGGGGAGCTAAAGTAAAAGCAGATATAGGCTAAAAAAAGATACATAACTACTGCCTACTTAAAAAATGGGAGCCATAAAGATGAGCTAAATTTTAAAAAACACTCTGGAAAATACATCCATAAATATCCAGCAAGCTATGTTGGTAAAATCAAAGTTCGACAGTCTACTCAGAAGATCATATAAATTTCATTGTAATACACTTGCATTTTGCTAAAAATAGAAATTCTACATAGAATACTGCAGGTAAGTTTATATATTTGTGGCAATAAACAATATGTGCAAACCACTGGAGGAAAAAAAAAATAAAAGCCCATAATTTGGGATGGCAAAGCTGGGCCTTCTTAACAAAAGCCAAGAGAAGTAAGCATCGTACATAAAAGGGCTCATTCAGAATTCACTGGTTTATGGGAGAGAACCTGTGAGAGTTTATATGCAAAACAGTTGTAAAAGCAACTCAGGGAAAAAACAAGATATCCCTGTAGCAAATATCTATCTTTATTAATGTTGGTCATTCCTTTAAATAAGGTTAGATGGAAATGTTAAGAAAATTTTGCAAGCAGTAATTTCCTGTATTAGGATTTATGAGAGGAGGAAAATCTATAGGTTATATAAATTATATATTTTTATATATTCATACATATTGGTGACAAGTTAATTGCACAGTTACTGTGAAATAATGCATGCTATTTTATGGTAATAATGCAGTAAATCTATTGGAAACAATGGAACTGTAATTATATGGTAAGCTGTGTTAACGATACCACTTTAATAACCTGATGACTGTGAATTTAACTTATGTCAGCATCGTGCGTACTCTAAAGTGATATACTGCATTTCTTCCCGTGGTACAATAATAAAGCAACTTAATTACCTATTTCTTAGGTTAAGATAGTTCTAGCATCCTGGATTAGAAGTTAAATAGTAACAGAATAATGGGGAAACTGCCGGCCTCACTAAATTCGACAGGAATTTCCAGCGGGGCTTGGATGACTCCTGTCACATCTCTCTCGCTACATTTGCGTTCACACACCTCCGGTCAGGTTGGTGTTGGGTGTGTCCCAGATCCTCCTGACAGTCCTGTAACATGGGCTGGAGTTCTTCCTGGGGAGAGGGGGTGAGAGTGGCAGTTGACTGATGGCTATAGGAGACAGCGGCTGGAGAGGAAGCTGCTCCTCGGACAGGTGGAGTAGGACCTCGCTCATCTTCTTCCTCTTCCTCTAGCTCATCCTGCTGCAGGTACATCCTTGCAGGTGGCACGGGACAAGGAATTTCTTGGTCATAGCTAAAATTAATTTTTTAAGAAAATAAGGACTTAAATTTGCACGGTGTCATTAGCATATCTGATACATGTATCAATAGCCCAGAAACCAACCACTGCTCTCTGTGCTCTCAAGAACAGCCCAGTAAGGATGTGCTGAGGGGGTTGCACACCACTGCCAGGAAGTGCTCTCCAAATTCCACACTGCAGCTCGACGAGCAGCACCAGTGCTGGAGGAAGGTCTCACTGCCATCTCATAGGGCAAATTATATTTCAATTAATGAGTGATTAAAGAGGGAGATGGACGATGCCTTCGTCCTTCTTACCTTTCATCCACAGACAGACTGTAATCTTCGCTGTTGCTGTGGGGAGGTGGGTGTGCAGGAGGGGGTGGGAGAAGATCTGCCCAGTTCATGCCAGCTTGCTTGGGAGCCTTTGGGGTCCGGGCACCCTTCTTGTGCCCTTGACTCCCTGGGAATAAAAAACAGCACATATTTGTAATGCCTGTAAGTATCTCCTCAGCACCAGCTGTGAAAACCCAAATAACTGTAGTCCCTCCCAGATGCTCTTGCATTCTTTGGGAATTTACTGTTTTGCTGTTTGGAGCAAACTGGCATTCCTCCTTTTTATACCAGTTTGTGCTTGTAGCTTCTTTGTAAATTAATCTACATTTTAAGTGGTTGAATTTACCCAGGAACTTTATATAGCATGGAAAAAAACACATGGGACACAAAACTTTAATTTTTTAAAATAAACAGTCAAAATGTGATAAAACCATAAATGAATTTTGCAGGCAATGTCATTAAGAGTGAGTTTCCTGCTTCTGTTAATTACATTAAAGATTATCATCTAAAACAAATGAGCTGTAGACATATTTTCCAAAGTGCCTTTATCCTATTTAATTGCCAAGACCTAAAATACAATATGATACAGATACGATCTATTAAAGTTCTACTGTTGCATTAAGTCACTGAATATAGGTAATTTGTACTTGTCCACTGAAACATTTTAAGCACAATGGAATTACTACTTTTAGCCTAAATGGCAGGTGCAATTGAAAATAATTGGTGGAAGAACTAAAATAACAGAAAAAAAATTAAAGATCGATGAAGTATTTCACAAATGTTTTCAACTACTATTACTGGAAAATTACAGCCCATAATAAAAAAAGGCAGCTTTAACCATTCAAATAATGTTGAATAAGACCAATTATTCAGACGGTCTCAAATCTTAGGTTTCGACATGGCTATGATGACAACTGGCTCAGCCATTGTTCCTTGGTATATATACATTTTAATCCTTCTTTGCTATTGTTACTGTTTTACTGTCAATAAAGTCACTGTGGTTTTGAGTATGTTTTAGAACCCTTCACATTTCTCTCTGAAACTGAGGCATGGTTTTATATTATGACAGTAAAGCCTTTATACACATGACTAAATATGTTGCAGTGAGATTTAGGAAGCTTATTTTTTCACTTCTGCTGTCTCAGATTTTCCACTCTTACAGACAGTAGTTTGGTTTATTATGGTCCCACATTAGCTGCCAGATACATGTTTTAGCTATGTACAATTATTTTTCTGGTGTCTCAGTATGTCAAGCAAGACCCCAACCATCCCAAGGCGACCTGCATTCTGTACCCTAAGCACCATGATTTATACATGGTTCAACACAATTAATTTCTTACTTTGGTCACCTTGCTTCATTCCTTCTGGAGTCCCTGGTATAAGCCTATAAATTATTAGACTTATGAATTACCCTAACAGGAGTTAGCATGGAGAACACCACCTTCTTCTCATTTTTAATTTGCATGGGTTCATACCACTGATATGTTTCATGCTGAATTTCAAGTCTTAACATCATTGAGTGCAGGCTCAGCATCACATCCTAATCTTGTAGACCTGGGAATGGACAAAAGGCTGTCTCCCAGAACACCACCACTGAGCATCTGGGAGAATTGTGAGCTGAGCTTATCTCACCCCAGCCACTGAGAACTCAGATCATCCAGAGGCACAGCAGGGCTCATCAACATATTTATGTCTTGGCTATGCCTCGGTCAGAATCAGTCAGGACAAAGCACAGGTTGGGATTAAGGCAACTGGACTATCAAAGGAACAGCAGAACAGAATGGGAAAAGCCCTCACCTTGAGGAGTAGATGTGAAGTTCAGGGCACTTGTGACTGTGACCATAACTCACCCTGTAATTGGTTTGATGTAAATAAACACAGCCTAACTACCAGACTTACAATACAGCCCCAAACCAAGCCTATGTGTAGTTTCTGGCTTAGCTCAAATACCTCTACCAGAAATCAAATCTGGAAGTGAACAGGTTATACCACAATGATAAAGCATAACTTTTGAATTAGAACATATTCTGCGGTCCCAAGCTACAGAGTGCAATTTCAGTGCTCTGGTCAACACAAAAAGCTGTTTTGTTTCAAGATTTTTACAAGGGATTTTTTAGATTGTTTGTACAGGAGATGCCAATGAGAAATAAAATTTAATTATCTACCATTTACATCTAAATGATGTACAAGAGTAATTTTGACATATAGTGACTGAAACCTATAAAAATTTTATGTATGCCTGAATGCTTTTTTTTACTCAATGAAATACATGGGTTTAATTTACAAAATGAAAAACTTAAGGCAGCCCTGTTGAATATCACTCAAATGCTGTGGTATCTCAAGCTGGTTCATGAATTGGGTAAGTAGACTCAAGAGATGGGAAAAAAGTCACTAAAGAACCAGGAAGGTAAAACATAAATTAAAATCCTTTTGGGTTTTTTTTTGGTGACAGTTGAAAAGAAATTTCTATGACATGCCCATCTGGAATACATAACATTAACCAGCAGATCATTAGCATTAGGAAATCCAACCTCTATTCGAGTTCATGACTTTCATAATTTTGGAATATCAGTTACTCAACTGACATTTAGATGACACTAAGCAACCATGAGGATGCAACAGAAATACAGGCACCTATTGGGACAGTTTCAGTGCTGTTCAACACCTACTGTCAGTGGATTCCTCCCTATCTCTAAGCCCAGTAAATATTGCTAATCAGGGCTACAGCATCCAAACACCACAGAGCCTAAGGCTGGGAAAATACTGCAGGTACTCACCAGATGTGCTACTGCCTCTGTCTGAGCTGTTGTAGGAGCCACCTGTGTTCTGGTCATATGACTGGTTGTAGGGAATAGTTGGAGCAGTGTTGTCATTGACTCGGTAATCTGCAAGTTTAATGGTATAGTTAATGCTGCCCTTCAGGAACACAGCCACTTTCACCTACTTGTTTTGTAACACAAAGTAAGAGCTCCTGAAAATAGCAAAGTAGAAACAAATTCATTTTGTGGGAAAAAAAAAAAATTGTCCTGCAATCATGTTTTATTTTTATCTTGTCTCTAATCGAAAGCTTAAGGGAAATCATGGGAACTTAGCAGCTGCACAGCTAAAATGCAGTAAAATTGAATTCTATGCACAGGGTTTTCACAAAGCCTCTGCAATGATCTCAATGAATATATATCTATCTAGGTCTATATATATACATATATATATATATATATACACATAGCTAGATATGTGTGAGCATTTTGCATACAAATACTGTCACCTTGATTGATTTTCCATGGTCTCTGCCTAATTTATGCATGCAGGGCAACCAATGGACTGTAGTAGCTACTTTTGGTATTTCAAAGGTGACAAACCACAAGGCTGAAAGATCTGTTGGAGCAATAATGCAGCTCCAACTGAATTTGGTTTACAACAGAAGGAGCCTTTGTTTCAGGTCTGCTGGCTCCAAGAATATTTTTATTTATTCTGGATCATGCAGGATCTACAGGCAGGGCCTTTTATTGTTAATGGCTGTTACCATAACTTTCTTCTCCTGTTCCAAAGCACTTGGTATACACTTACTACTTTTAAATCTAGATTTGGCAACCGGATCTGTAAAACTTCATCAGAAGTAAAATATTCATCTGGCAGAACAATACTCTCATGCTAAAAAGCAATTACAATTACAGAGAACAGAAAGGAGATAAGTTACTCTTCATACAGCAAATAAAACTGCGTCATAAACAGAACCACTGGACATAAAGTAGTGACAATGAAGCACAGCATGTAACTCATCAAAATGGTTACTTCCCATCACAAGAGCTATAGGTATAATCAGCAGCAAGATGGCTTTGACTTAGGAAATGAGAAAACCAAGATCAGAATATTGACTCGTAAAATAGCAAATCAAAACAAAAATAAACAAAACTAAGAATTCAGTCCCCATCTGCTGCAGAAATGTTTGATAATGTAAGCATGGGAAAAAGAGCAAAATGATAAATTCCACACCAGAGTGTATTCTGTAATAGTTTCTCTGCCTAGTTGCATTCCACAGACCACGCTGAAGCCCTGCATACCGCATATGTTTACACAGAGGATAAACAGTAAATCAGCACTCTGAAATATGTATATATGACTGTCAGCAGACAATGCTTTAAGGGGGCCTTTCCACACTGCAATATGCTAGAGAATATGCAGCTGTAATATACACAATTTGAAAGATGCAGTATCTCCCAGCACATAAAAACCAAACATGTTTTAATTCCCAAAGAGGTACGTAATACACAGTTCATGAAAGAGAACAATTACAAAAAATACAGCTTTCACCCTCTAGTAAGGAGCCCAACCCCTTGAATTTTCTTTTGGCATGTTTATGTCAAGGGAAGGTGTGACATTTTATATTGCCCTTTGAACTCCTTTGTGAGTAGATGGGTCCGGTAGAGAAATCAACATTCCTGTAATGAAACGTTTCTTTTTACTGGATCACTTATCACTATGCCATCACTTGAGTTACAACAATCCATGCAAAAAGTTCCAAGTTAGAATGGGTCCAGCTCCCAGGGATACTGTTTTGCAAATCAGGTTATTAAAAGAGGTTGCATGGTAGCCTGGAGAGCTAGAAAGAAGAAATCACATACCTATTTCTTCCAGCTCCCACACAGTATATTAAAGAAACATGCCTTCAAGGCCTCAAAAGCACATTCTGATGTTTCCCGTTAACACTGAAATCAATTTACTTTTAGCTTCTGGATCCACAGACTTCAGTCAGGGTAACACAGGAATTTAGTTTCCAAAATTGTGCAGTAGTATTGCCTCTCAATGTGAGAATTGAAGGCTTGTTAGAAACAAGTCTAAAATGAATTGGATCACTCCATTGGTGTCCCCAGTGTACAACACAATACAATTTTACAGAGTTTGATATGCAAAATTTCATTCATTTACATGAACATGTAGATTTAATGAGTCTCCATCCACGACTGGGAAGAGTGGGTTGACCTACTTAAAATTTAAGGTATAGTATAATGTGACTACCATGCATCTGACTTATGAATAAAATATCTGGCCTCTGTCCTAACCAATCCCTTAACTACTATTAAATTTAAATTAATCTCATATCCATAGGAAACGTATTTTATTTAACTCTTTTCTAAAGATACAGCTTGTTATTTTTGACAATAAATTCAATAGCTGAAGGTTATTGTGGTGCTAATTAACTTTCTGACACCGCTAACTGTGTATTTCTAAATCTAAAGAGGCAGAAATCTAAAAGCACCATGGAAGCCTCTAACTGCTGAACCTGAAAGCTTTAGACTCCCGGAACCAGAAGGTCAAAACTCCTCTGCTGCCTAAAGAGGAGAAACAAGCTAAAAGCTCTTCACCTTTGTTTAATTTGTTTTGCTCCATAATGTTGTACTGTATGGGTGGAACCTCTTGCTTTTGCTGAACAGAGGGTTTCCAGTGTTTCTCATTCGTGTCCCCGCTGCCATTGTTAACATTATTGCTGATATTGGACTGGATGAGCTGAGTGGTGGCATAAGGAGTGGGCTGCCCAGGCTGGCTGACAAATCTTCCGTCCTTTAGATTTGGGCTATTGAAGGTTTTCATCTCATTGATTTTGTTGCTGAGGTCCACGTCCCCATACACAGTTGACTCAGGCAACATCAGGTTTGTCTGCTTGTTGTCCAGCTGATTGTTGTAATTTGCTATACAATCGGCTAACCACAGAGGAGAGAAAAGAGAAAAGGTCATTCTGTTCGCTCACACTCGACTTTCCATGAAACCCCCTCTAAAATTTCCTTAGTGCACGACTACAGGACTTGAATCCATGCAGCAGAGGCACTGAGGCAGAGATACTGCCATCGGCTACATAATTTACAGAATATCATTCACCTTATACACTACTGCTCCAAAAGCAGGGTTCACTGTTCTGATTCACTGTAAATTCAGACCTTCTGAATTGTATCTACAATGACTTACCTTGCTGGGCTTTTCCACAGAGATCATAAAAGCATTCATATTTTTAGACACTATTCCCATAGCAGTATAGATATTCAATTGGTAGTTGTGATTATAAGCATTTGCATTGCAAGGAAAACTCAACCAAAACTTAATAGAAGGAATAACTAAATAAGACAGTCACCTCATGTCACCTCAAGAGTATCTAGACACTTATATTTGTGATAAGAAATAGATGTACAACAGGTTTTTATAAAACAGACTGAAAAATGATTACATGTAAGAGGATTAAAGAAAAACAGTACAATGCAAAAGGTAACTCAGTACCCAGTAGCAAGTCTTTATTTGATCATTGTTTCCTTGTACAATCTTATATTTTAACTTGAAACAAAGAGACAGAAAAGCAGTCTGGAATTTTTGCTAATTTTCAGTTGCTTTGGATATTGCAAAATACGTAATACCACAGTAATATCATTGTCCTGTATCTAAAGATATACCATATAGACAGCATGAATTCATTCTTCTGACATTTACTGCAGCCTGAGATCACCACTTATTGCAGACAGTGAATTGACATGTGTTGAGGCTCTGGCCACTACTGCATGGAACAGGGTCTCTGCCTTGCCATGTTCTCTTGCCACTGTGTGACAGCAGGCCCACACATTTTTCCCTCTCCACATCCAGTCCACTGAGAGAATACTGAATGAAGTAGAACAGGCTGTGGGCCAGCAGTTAGCAGGCCTAGTGAAACTAGCATTCAATGGTCCTTAAGCAAAGATTCTCATTTTCCAGTTGATTAATGCATCAACAATGACATAACACTCACCAGGAATATAATTTTCTTTTTTTCAAAGATGTGGTATTTACGCTAATGAATTTGATTCAAAGCCTGAAGTCCATTACATGTGTCCACAATGAACTTACTGGAGAGGATGCCAGTAAAACTACATACAGAATTCAAGATTTCACCATTACTCTAAATGCAATAACTAGCCAACATAGAGGATGTTCAATTTCAAAAAACATTTCCTAATACATTCCCTAATAGAAATATTACCTAAGAAAGGGGAATAAAACAATGCTTGCGTAAGAAAACCACTGATCCACATTTTCAGTGACTAAGGAACAGTATCAGAACATGCCACATAGAACTTATCACTGCACATTTCATGACCCCCCAGCCTGTGTTTTTTTAAGGTTTTACTGTTTGATATATTTTTGTTCCTTATGTGAGGTGTTATTTATTGCCTCTGTTATTTATTGCTTCACAGTCTTCAACTTCTTGATTTCTAGTGTTTAAATGTTTTCATTTCTCTCACCTGCTGAAACCATACTAGTCCTTCCTCCTTTCCAAGTCTATTCTATTATACTGAGCAATTATATACAATATATTCTTCACTCCTGCTACCTCAGGCTTTGCTACAATATCTTTGCACAGTCACTTATAACATTTATTTTTACCTCCTTCCATTTGCAGCTACATCTGATTTGTGTGTAAGGCAATATAATCAATACAGTATTATGCAGTAGGTACATTTTTTACATAGACACATTAGGATTCCTCATAACAAGCACTTAAAACTGGTTTGCCTATATAACAGAAGACTTTTCCTGTTGGATTTTTTTTATAGCAACTCCTTTTGGAACAATCCGTTCCCGTTCTGTAGACTTGGAAGACAGTGCTATACTTAAAAGCAATTAAAAATGCAGCTACTTTGCATATTCACAGCTACTGAGGGAATATCCATCACTGCTGCTTCAGAGCATCAACCAGCCCACAATGACAGAATTAAGAATATTTGGCAGAATTTTCAGGCGAAAAGACACCACTCTGAGCACACTGTCTGACCCACAAGCTCCAAAGTTCTGCTTGAAAGGAAGGAAACACTTCACAACATAACCAAGCTTGATATGAAAGCCAAAATGAGGGAGAATCCACTGCAGTTCAATACAAGATGTTATAATAGTTTGCACCATCAAAAACATGCCTTCTCTTCCGTTTCTGAATTTGTTATGTTTCAGTTACCAGAGCTTGCTATGTCTGTCCTTGCCACAGTAAACTCTCCCTGAATCAAAAATCCTTTTTTACAGGTACTGGTGGACGTGATACCCTCAGACAGAGTAAGACATGAGTGTCTAATGCCAAAATCTCTCACCTTGCCCTGAAGCACCTGGCACTGGCCACTGTCAGAGAGCATTACTGCAGGAGATGAACTGCCATTCCCACCACTCCTGAATTAGCAGCCATTGTAGCTGGTTTCACATTAATTACAGGAGGTAATGCTGCCTGGCACTTACGCAGCTTCCCATACTTCCTCTCTGGACCGCTGGAACATGCTACCAGCAAAAACCAGCTGGTGGTGCTTGTAGTGGGAAAAGCTTCATTTCATTCCTCTCCAGCAACACAAACTGGGTTAAACCAAAAGGTCTGTTTAAAACAAAATGTGCAGCACTGAGCACTCTGAGATATATTTCCACAAATGTGTTCCATGGAACTCATAAGGTTTTCTTCCAGAGTGCTCCCACCCAAGCTCCCAGGAACTACCACTTAACCTAACATTTTTTAATTGCTTTAAGTGTGTGAAGTTAACTTCTTTATTCACACACCCTATAAACAGACCAGCTATCCAATTTTCTTCAGAATGGCACTCAAAGGGAAGTTCTGAGCGTGATAAAACAGACTGACTTTGTTGCAAGTACTGTAGCAAAGTTTTATGTCTTGCTTCCCATCACATCCAAACCAGAAGGAAAACCTCATTAGTGTCGTTTTGGTACTTCTCCTTTTCCATCCAAGCAACAAGGAAAATGGAGTACAACCTAAAAATGACCTTATCTGCTCTATTCAGAAGCTGAAACGTACCAGTTCAGTGTGACTTTTGGCAGCATTGAACTTTGCAGGGGCTCCTTAAGCCTGCTACAACTATCCAAAGGGGACTGAGAAAGGCTCCAAAAAGGGACCAAAAGCATAACCATGACATAGAGGAGACATTACATTAAGCCGAAAAGCATTGGAAATAAAACTCCAAACAAACCTGTATGCTCTCTCAGGTACCAGAAGCACATACTCTGTAAAGAAGATTCCTTAGCAAGGTATAAACATATCTAACCTGGTCGACTGTACGTTGTAAGGTTGCTATCACTGTTGCCATTGCCAGAGGTGCAGCAGTTGATGGAGCAGTCATTGTGATTGTTCCCTGTGTTGGGCCAAGTATCTGCCAACCATGGCTGAGTGGCTGGTTCACTGATGTTTAGGAGTCCAGGCCTTTAAAAACAAAGCTTGGTCATTTCAAAAATGAAACAAAAGCATTTTCACATTGCAGTGACACTCTTCTCAAACGGCGAGATATTACAAAATAATACCACATATCAAAAGGCTTGAGCACTGGAAAACACAGCTTGATTCAATTATTTAGCATTTTTTAGTCTTCTGTCTAACCTGTTCCTTGCTAAAACACTCAGGAATGAGCAGTCAAGGACAGCATCAGTTCATTTTCCTGAAGTACACTATATGGTGGTGTGCAACATTGATCTGTCACTTTGGTTTTCATTTTTTCCTTTTTTTTTTTTCTTAGAAGGGTGCATTTTTATTTTTCTGCCTCTCCACCCTTTCTTAAAGTAAACAAGGTAAAAAAGAGGAAATTGGCAAGTCAAATAAACAAAAAATTCACACATGGAAGCAGGATGGATGTGCATAAGAGCCAAATTAAATGTGAACACTCCCAAATTCTTGGTTGTTTATGGAGCAAGTTCTCCTCACCACCAGATCATCATGGTACTACTGTGGTGCATCAAAAGGAACAGCAGATAACAGAAACCTCTATGGCTTGGGAGCATTTGGATGTCACTAACCATGCTGAGGGGGTGACACACACTTGTTCCATGAGAAAGCCATTCAGCTCCTCACAGAGTTTAAGGTAACTCGGAATCCTGACCACCTGAGAAATATCCAGAAATGAATGCTGCATCCTGGGTGCATTTGGAATAAAGTGAATTCCTGCCATCAGCAAACAGAAAGGAACAGCATTCCTTGTTTTCCAAACTGCTGAGTTTTTGTAGGGGGTGTGAAAGGCTCTCTGGTGAATGTTCTGTGGGATCTTTGGTGGCTCTTCAGCTTCCACACCAACAATGCAGTGGCATGGTAAAGTCTCACACAAGCAGCCCCCATACAATTTAGAATTGCCTTTGATAACTAAGGTGCTTTTAAAAACAGATAATTTTAGCTGCTGTCATATACACATACATGAACACAGTCCCCTTTTCATAGGATTTAACGGGCAACTTTCCATCTGAAATAGTGCAGAAACCATTTTCCATAGTATTAGATGTGATGATCTTCAAAAATAAAATATGCTAATCCTCTTAAACTGCAAGTTGAAAATACAAGCTGCATGCAGTTATTTGTGGGGGATAGAGTCTGTCAGTGCTGCAGGCTGAAGTCATAGACGGAGAATGACATTTAAAAGATCCATACATATATGTGTGTATATATATTTCTGTACTGCATATGTCATCTGACAGTTTAACATAGGAGGTGATGAGGCTTGACTTGCTGTCAGGCTTACAAACCAGCCAATATGTATTCAGGGAAGAGGTAATTTTTAAAAAAATCTGAAATAAATATACAGCTGTGTAGGCCTGTGAGCAGGCCAGCTGATTTGAAATTCCCTGCTTTTTTCCCTACACTCTACTCTTACTATAAACCTACACTTGAAGGCACCTGGAGGAGACAAAGCATCCCAGAATGTTTCAGCACTTTAAAGACCTGTGTACTGGATTTTTGCATAGGCAGTTAAAGACCCTTTGTTTCTAAAATTTACTTTGCATTCACACCTGCTGTCATGTAAGAAACGTGGTGTGAGGTATATAAATGGATGGGAATTCTACTAATTGGAGCATTCTACTAATTAGGTGGATCTGTAGGCAAGAGATGCTTGCATTACAGCTCCATAGCCTGCTTATGATTGGAGATCCTAATTTCCAAAGATCTTTAACCCTGGCAGCAAAGTTCTTGACTCCCTGAATTCCTGGGCTGGGTCTGAGGCAGGGGTGGACAGAGCAAGTGGCCGTGTGGGTGCTGGCTGGAGTCAATCCACCACAATTACCATTACTCAAATCCTGTCTAGAAAAGGGATTGCTGCAGAAATGGGTGTTTTTTCAGCATCACACAAGTGGGGATTATGTTGAAATACATCACTGTGACATTTTGAAACCTGAAAAATTATTTAACATGCTCACATAACTGCGCCTGGCAAAAATGCTACACCTTTCTAAAACACTGCAAATAAGAAGTAAGGAAGTGAAAACCTTGAGTTTGGATATCAAAGGGTGGTTTCATATGCAAAAATAACTTTTTTTTTCATTGCAGAAATATGTTTCATATCCCACAAAATAAGTTACATCACACATGCTGTGAATGCTATATATGTAAATGAACAAAACCAGCAGAGATGTGTGCACCTTGAATCAATTACATTGTTAGATTGTGGCACTGCTGCTGAAAACCAGGACAGTAAAACTGAAGTTGATTCTCTGGCAGTACCAAAATTACTGTGTACGATGTAGACACTTGTGGGTTCATTTCTGTCCTCTGTGAGTGTGCTTCACCTAGCCTGTGCTACGGGAGGAGTGAAGAGCACAGTAGCACAAAGAACACAAAGCATGTTGGCTGAGAATCTTTTTGAACAACCTTGTCACGGAAAGAGAAGATTCATCTCTCTCCTCTCTTATTTTCTCACTATCCTGGAGTAAAGGCAGCAACCCAATGATTTACAGATTTGTCCATTCAAAAACCACACGCCAACTGCTCTAGAGGCTTCCTTCCATGTTTCTATGGCCATGACAGCACAGCAGCACACAGTGCTGGGCAGAGAGATCTGCAATTGCTCACAATATGCCAGGTCCAGCTCTAGCAGGAGCTGAACAGCCTCAACTCTTCACAGCACTCAGGTAGACTGGGAATGCTTTATTTTATGCCTAATCTTCACAATTACCAAATTTCTGCACAGTGTTGCAAATGAGGAATCACACGATGACACTTGTGAACAGGAATTGTCAGGACTTTGTTGCCCAGCTGGACTCTGAGATTTTAGCTTTTATTTCAGCTTCGTGCCAAATCTTTAAATGCAACCCAAAAAAACCCCAAAAAACAATGGTGTGCTACTAAAGCACCACTGCTCTGACCTGCCTTTTTGCTAAAACTATTATTTTTCTTCCTGAAGAATAACTTCACCTCTAAAGAGGAAATGTAAATTACTGTTTTCTCCATGGCCATTCATTAAGTAATAACACAAACCCAGTGAACATGCCTTAGTTAAATCCTCAATCTGGAATGGGCCCAGTTCACAGAGTGGGGGGCTGTAAATTTAAAACCTACCTGTTTCCCTCTCCTGCAGTGCCCCATCTATTTTAAGCAATGCTTCAACTGTTTTGCATTCACAGAAAGATTTTTTTCTTAAAATGTCACCATATAAGCTGTTTATGTCTTCAACAATTTTTTATTTTAACATTTTCTTTCTTTGTAGTATTTGTGATGCAGCTATATTTCTTAATCTTCATAAATGCCACGACTTAATTACTTTTACTCCCTTAATCAGGTGGTAAGCCAGGTCTTTATTTTGAAGTTAAAGCACTCCCTCTGCTGTTCATTTTTTGAGATGCAGGTTTTACAGGTTAACAAAGCTGAAAATATTTCAAATAATGTTTTGGAAATCACCCTAAGAATTCAAACCATATACCCTCCTTCTAAACAGAAAATATACGGCCAAAATCTATACATTAATAAATTGGACTAAAACGTATCTTCGCAGGTGATTATTCTGCCATCACTTACAAGGACAACTGAACTCCTGGAATCCCTGAATTTATTTGCACACAATTTATACCTATAAGAATAAAGCACATAATTACCTGCCTCCACTGCTTACGGCCTCTCCTCCTCTCTGATACGTTACTGAAACAGTTAAAGATAAAAAGAAGGAAATAATTTAAAAAGCATACAAGACTCCTTCAATAACAGCATTTATTTTGCCTTTGTTTCATTTTAGCTAAGACGATAATTGTGCCTTGTTTATACATTAATTCTGAGCCACATTCTGCAAGCTACTGCTTCAAATCCAAGTTTAGACATAATACTTGTGTTGCTTGATAACTGCTGGTGCTAGCCCCAGCAGGGTTTTATGTTTCAGTTCTGTTCTGAACACACACACACACACACACACACAAACCCCCATGTATTGCTTAGGAAAGCAGGAAGCCATACATCAGGTTGAACTTATTCTTAACATAACTCTGGTGACTTCAGTGGAGTTACTCCGTGGAAGAATTTAGGTCATATATTTATTTCATGAATGGCTGGATGTTAAAGCTTTGCTCTACCTTATTATTTTGGCAAGATTAAAGAGGTATGATTCTGTAACAGACCTTACGTCCAACATAAATAATAGCTCATTACAACTGAAGCTACTGCAAAAACAAATGCTCTTTCTGTACTGCAATATACTCAGGGAATAAGTAAACTGTAGAAGTCCACAGAAGCTCCACATTTTATAATATTTTACATGTTAAACTGGATTTATAAATTATACTATTTAAACTAAAAATTTAAATATATAAACCTTGGTTAAAAAAAAAGTCTGGTGGAAAGAATACTTTCTAAATTAGAAGGAGCAGTTTTTCTAGCATTAGAGAAGTATTCTGCATTAATGAGGTGGATGTCCACATGCATTTGTTTGTTGGCCTGGATTGCAAATCCTTCACAGGAAGTAAGATGTTTGAGAAGTTAGCTTTTAGGATGCAAACACTGCTATGTATTTTGCAGGTTTGCATCCTTTGGCAAAGGGTTAAGGAGACTGCCCCCCTGCAAATGCTGATGGATTCTACACTTTCCAGCTAGGAATGTGCTGAAAACAAGCAGCCAAATTCTGCTCTTTAGAAGAACTCCAGACTGGGAGTCTGCAAGAGAGAGATAAATGCTGGCAGTGATTACAGTAACAGGATTAAAATATAGGATGCATTCCTACAGGTAAGTCTTTCACTGTAGGTAATGCTAAAGACGAGGGCCTGGTTCAACTTAAAGTCAAAATATAACTAAGATTCTGGATTAAAAAAAAAAGGATTTTTTTAGTTTAAGTGTTTTACATGCTTTATGTTTTACCCACTTTCTTCTTTAAAAATCTCAGGGCTATTTATTCTGCAGCTCTGACATATCTTAAGAAACCCTGATAGTTTCTTTTAATGTTAAGAATCCAATGGAGAGAATAGATGTTAGCTTCCAGCCTCTGCAGAATTTCAGTGGTGTGCTATAATGGAGATTACAATAGAAGCCCTCTATTCTGATGCCTTGGAGAGGCTACCTAGAACAGAGGCCAGACAAGATTAAGAGAATAAAATGGGTATTTATTGAAGGCCCTACAATAGGTACACCTCGGGCAGTCAAAAACCTTCTCTGGGAGAGGCTACACCCAAGATGGACGACCAGTCACGAGTTTTCTATACTTCTATAAGTTTTAATCAATTTACATATCAGGGTTAATTCTCCAATTACAGCTTCAGGTAATGATGCAATTTACCTCAAGTTCGTCCCCCCTTTTAGAGCCTTAGTTTACATATTTCGGGGCCTGGAGCAACAAGGTGTCCTTGAGCCCAAGCCTAGAAAGGATTTGTTATGTCTGACTAGAATGGGAGAACAGGAGCTGACAGACTATATGGAGCTTCAGAGTTACACACTAAAGCAGTACAGGATCTGAAAAATATAAAAGCTAAATCTTAAGGCATCAGTTCAGCCAATTAAAATAACAGCAAAATAATAAAGAGCTTGAATTATTCTCCACCAAGGCACTCAAAGGCCTTTGGAAATACTGAGGGCCACTCTGGCTCATGCTGAACAGGAAGGAACTGCACTGCCCAGAACAGGATGAGCTCTGAAGGAGGCACTCCTTAGTTTGACTGAAACCACATGGGTGAGGCTCTAACCCAGTGCAGCCTGGCTGAGCGCAGGCACGTGGAGTTTGATTCCTCCATGGCTGAGCTCGAAGGATGGAACTCAGCTGCTGCACACAGGCCCAATTAGCACCGTGCTGATGACGAGCTAATATTCCCCGGGAAACTGCATGTGCAGAGGAGGGGGTGGGTGGTTTTCACTCCGCCCGGGTGTACACGTCCTGCAGGTCTCACAGGTCTCTTGTGAAAATGGAGGGTTTTGAACAAAGGAGAAGGAAACAACCTGTCTGTTCACTCAGGCTGTAGGTGAAAGAAAAGCAGAATACTGGTGGGTACAGAATGTGCTGGATTTTATCTACTGTAGAGGATGAGCTGCTCAGCTGCCAGCCTGTGGGACCCACTGAAGTTCAGCTCTACGGGATGGAAAGGCTCTCACAGACTTTGGTGGGCTATCGTTCAGATTATGTCATATTTTGCATATTTCCAAACAAAAATAAGCAGAAGGTGATTTTAAACTCACACTGAATTTGAAATGCGCCTCCTTTTAAGCAAAACAGGGTAATTATTTTAAAATTTCATAGCAGAAATATGATTTAAGGCAGCAAGCAAAGAAACCTCACTGCAGTAACACTTTGATTTTCTGCATCTTCCAAAGCAGACAACTCTGAGGTCACTGGATTAATGCAGATTCAGAAGAAAGAAAAGGAGCAAATATTTCACCAACTATAATCCCCCTGAATCCCTTTCAAGTCAGCATCTGGGCTCTGCTCAGTCATTCCTCCTCACCAGGAGCACTTTTTGCATCGCTACATGTGGGAGGCCACGCTACTCCACTGGAATATGCAGGGAGAGAGCCCAGGTCGGACAAACTGACAGGGTCATGCTAAGAATGGCATGCTGGCGTGGAATGGTGTGCTGTGCAATGGGACACACAAACAGAAAATCTTGTCAGCCACGAAGCAAATGCACACTACTACGAGAACAAATCATGACACCTGTCATTAATGACACTGTTTAAAAAAACCCCTTCAGAACAGCTGGGCTGGTTGGTTATGTCAGGAAAAGAGAAACAATACTACAAACACATGCTTAAGTAACAAAGAAGGGGGGAAAAGTGCAAATATATACCTGTTGGTGTGAAGGTAAAAGACGGGACTGAAAAATCAAAACAAAATACAAACTGGTTATTAAGCTGAAGAGAGAAAGGGAAACATACCACATTAGTATAAATCTAGCAGACAGCTCAACATAAAACAAATATACACAACTAATCCACTAGCTCAGTCACATTGATATAAAAATAAAACTAAAATTACAATTCAGAAATAAGATTGTCTCTGCAGGTACTATTCTGAAAAAAAAAAACCAAACCAAAGAAGAGGCAAAAAAAGCAAAAAGCTTGATATTCTATTGTACTCCTGAGGGGATGAGACTGTGGTTTAGCCTTTCAAATCCTTCTCAGTTTGGTATTTTAAGTTTTTTTCTTAAAATCCTAGCACAAACAAAACCCCCATGCTGTTAATCATTCTAGAATGCAGAATGACAAATTCCTTAACAAAGCCTTATCAAGGTCCTATTGAATCTTATCTGCAGTTCACTAAGTAAATGCTCATTACACTGAACTAATAGGCACACTTAAGTATTCAGTAAGGAAATAATAATCATAAAAAGGAACAATGAGAACTGCTGTTTTACTGCCTCTGAATCAAGAAGGGCACCAGCTCTCAGTGTAATAAAGGCACTAAAATCTACTGCAGCAGTTAATTTTTGTTTTCAGAGATGAGACTGTTAAACAGAGTTATCATCTTTCTTTCTTAAATAATCACCAAAAAACCCACAAAAAACTCCCTGGATATAACACCTTTCTACCTTTCAACCCTTGCCTTTAAGAGGGAAAGGTTAACAACAGAACAATGACACTGCTTGACAATCTTCTCTCTCACAGCTACTGTAAATCCTCTTTGGATCAATAGGGTCTCTAATCCAAATACGGAGCACCAGCATCTGCTCTTCCTATCAGCACATGCTCCCCCTCCTGTTGACAAGACAGTATCGTTTTCCTCTCACTGATGGCAGAACAAGGCTAACATCGCCCTTTCTGATGGAAGGACAGCAAGAGGGAAGAGAAACAATCAAATATTCACTAAAATAGCCTGGAAACAGAAGCTGATCAGCAAAGCCAGCACAGAAATAGTTCTGGCTAAGAGAACAGCTTCTTAATCTTATTTATTTAATAACTCTGAACTTTGTGGGGAGTGCAGTGTGTCTTCTTGTTATAATTTAGGATATGCTGTAGATTTGCCCCCTTTTTACCAAGCAAATTTATTTCCAGGGATATGACCCTAAGAAAAGAAAGAAAAATGGAGCATTTGCCCATTTCAGGCTGCATTTGTAGCAAAGCTCTTTATCTTGGGAAGTCCATTGTACTTTCTTTGAGCTAGGCCTTTTCACACAGTCACGTTTAATTTAGTTACATTCAAAATACAGAGCCATAGTAACAAGGTTTCATTAAAATAGAACAGGCATTTAAACCTGAGGTATTCCAAAGAGAATCAAGAATCTCAAAATTAATTTGCAATCACAAGGACATGAAAAAAAATCTTAAGCTACTGTCTCATTACTCTCCTGTGCGCTAAGTACTAAACCTAGTTTAGTTTCTTAAGGAACTGGGAAGCAGAGGTTCCATGAAAAGAAATATTATTGCTACCAGATGAAAGAATGAGTTAATTCTTAGAGCTTCTATTAATAAACTCTTCCGAGTGTGTAAGACTGCTAGTACAGTATGTATGTGTGGGAGTAGTGAAGTATTTTAACAGATGACAGGCCTGAAGCTAAATATAAAAATAAATAAATGCAAGACCGAAGAAAGTTTGGGCTTGTAGTGATGACTTGATGAACTTTAGAGTGGTAAGCTACTTTGCAATTCATATTTCACTAAAGATAGGTCTTGTCTTTGAAGAATACTTGATACCAGAGATACAGACCCTACTTTTCCGTATACTTCCATTTAAACTCACCCCCGAATTACACAAGAGATATTTTTAAAGATATTGAAAAACACAGCTGTTTTGAACAATAGCTGATGTCGCTGCAGTAACCATTTTTTAGGACAAATTGTATGCTTTGTTCTTAATCATAGGTACTGGTGAAAGCACAGTGATGTTAGTGTGAGAGAGTTGCAGAAAGGCAGAGTGGCAGCATGCTATTAGTGAAACAAAACAGCGCAGGCCAGTGCAGCACTACGTGGGGCTGTCCTGCCTAAGAAATCCCAGCAGAACAGGATTTGGGCTGGAATTCCTTCCTGATTTCCTTGGCTGCAGCTCCACTGCAACCACAGCACCTGGAGCCCACGGCAAGCATTGGTACTTTAATAGCAGGGAAGACATCTCAACTCTGCAACACTCCGGACTTATTTCCATGTTTCCACTCACTCATTTGCTATCTTTAGCACTGCTTCTTTTACACAATGACACACTGCTGCTGTTTCAGACCATTTGTGTTAGATTTGCCTGTCTTGCCCATAACACATTCATTCTTGAAGGAACTAAAGAACGTAATCTCATGACACCTTTCATACATGAAGATGTGTCCACCTTTTAACCCAAGGCCTATCTTCTGATTGCTAAATGTCGAATATTCTCCCTCTTGTTCTTCAAAAGCAGGATCTCCCATTTTCTGATTCATTGCAAAATTTTTGGCTTTCACTCTACGAGTGCCAATGAGGTACTGCTTTGAGATGTAATGAACTGTAGCACATTAAATTCAGCTTTAATTTCCAGGCTTAACCAAGAAATTATTTAATCTGGAAGATTAAAGTTTTTATTCCAGAAGATCTCCCAGGCAGAGATTTTAGTTTTGTTTGTCAGAGTATACTGCAAAGCACTGCTTGCCTACTGACAATGTGATAAATAAAAGATATCAATAACATGAAATAGCATGAAAATGAAGAGTGCTTTATGTCAGCTCCACTGCTGCCATTCTAACCCAACGCAGATGCAGGATGTCATAGCCCCAGAACCCAGTCCCAGCCAAGGGTCTCACAGCAGCATTTATGGAAAGAGGCTTGGAAAGCAGACTGACTGTTGTGCTTCTGCAAACAGCCACACTCCCCCAGCACAGAAGAAACTCCAGTACAGACACCCACTCCCAGCACTCTCAGCAGCAGGCAAAGCACTGAACGGGGGGATGAGGAGCTACTACCCACCTGGCACCTCTTCAGATGGTGCAGTGTCAAAGAGCAAGGACATATTGGGAGCTCCTGGCCTTAAATTCAGCTTTACATTTCTCATTTGTAGGAGTATCTTTATGAAAAGCTACTCCAGGTATGTAGCTTACAACTTATGCTCTAAAGCCACACTTAGCATGTCACATAAATATTGCTGCTCTCTGCACTGGCTCCTGACCCACACTTCATGGAAGTACTAAACTAAGCTGGGAATTCCTTACTCGAGCCTCAGAAGAACAAGAGACTGATGACAAAATAAACAGGCAGCAAACAGGCATTGAGCAGCCAGCTCAACGACTGAGACAGATAACGGGGCACCTTTTCTGATACCAGCGTAGGTACTCGTGAGTCCGTTCCTCTTCTTCCTGTGGCGATACAACCAGATGCTGAAGACCATGAGGATAATCCAACAGGCTGCACCAATTCCAGCAATAAAGGCAGGCTGCTTTACTACATCGGAAATCTGCTGGGCTAAACTAACTTGATCTTCTGAAGATACAGGGTTTCCATGAGAATCTGAAACAGAGACACCCGTAACAGCCAATTAGTTTGAATGAAGAGCTGTAAAAGGCATCATGAAAGTGCTGATGTAATTGCAGTCCAGTTTCTCAAGGTAAAATCCTTAAGACAGGTCATAAAAAATCTCTTTTTTACAGGTCTAGACAGAAGTGGTTTGTTTTCCATACAAGACAGGTACCTCCAATATCACCGACTTTTGTTTGCTTACAAAAGCTGCTAAAATCAGGCTATCAGGTATACAAATAGAAAAGCTCATAAATTACAAACTTGTGGGCTGCTATTTTTTATTTTTCTTTTATTGTAGCAAAGCAACATCAGCTTCAGGAAATTATTCAGAAAATCAGCAAAGAACACATCAAGTAAAAGAAAGATCTAATATGAAATATGAGTAGCAATGTGAATGGGTAGAAGTCAGCTCCCCAAATATCCACTCTCAGAGCTGAAAACCACAGTTACAAATTTAAACTACATTCACATGAGGTTGGTACTGAGGGAGATATTTTAATCCAGCAGTTCCTGAAAGATTACTTAAATCTTGTATTACACAGTCTAATGTACTGTTTGCAGTCTCTCAGTCTCTCACTTTGAACCTCAATTAAAAAAAGTCTCAATATTTAAAAGGATGTAGAAAAGAAAAACTACAAAATAACCAATCATGCCCCTTTAGATATGGAGGAAAAAAGCTAAAGCATAACTAAAAAATTACTTATGAATTGCTGAAAACAGCCAAGGAGTCTCATTAGTAATGAACAAGCAGTGCTTTTCAAAACCGGCTTAGTCTTAAATGTCCCACATTAAAATAAAGAACATGTATCTTTCCACAGACTATTAATTTATTTTTTTAAAATAGAGACAGCACCTTTAAGAATTGGTTTTTTCTCCTCTTTCTGTACTGAACTTTTGCAGGAACTCTCTAGGAACAGCAGTGAGAAGATTCAGCTAGGGACCAAGGTTTCTAAGTGAAGTGAAGCAACTCAAAGCCAAAACACTGCCTCCCTGATGCTTTACCAACACAGTGAGTGCTCACTGGAAATTTCATTACTGCACAGGGCGAGGGCAAGAATTCAAAGCCTTCACTCAGGGCGGATATTGCTTTACACATTCCACAGCTTGGTCTTTGAAATACCCACTTTTACTCCTGTACAAATCCAACAGATAGTTGTTTTATGCTATTGGTAGTGACATCAAATTCAGAATGAGAGATTAGTATTTTAAGGAGCAAGGTGCTGATCTTAATTCTATTAATATGAACTATATAAGAAATGACAACCTATTTAATTAAAACCAGTATCTTTTCCCTATGAACTAAGCAGTGAATATGATTTTTTTTATGATGACACCTTACATTACGCCAAAATAAGCCTAAATCAAATATAAGAAACTGCAATACAAACAGGAGATGGAATCACAACAAATGATACAAATAAAGAAACCTCCTCTGGAAAAGGATACCTTTTTGAATGGAAATGGTTAAATTAATAACAGCTTCTTCCAGTGAAGGATTCCAGATTCCAGTTTTTGAGACCTTGAAGTCAAATATCTATTTTGCCGAGAAATCAACCCCGCCTTTGACTGCTACCTTATTGGAAATTTGATTTCATATTTCAGCTCCCTTTATCTTCTGTGATCCTAAGTGCATTGCCTAGTCTGAAAGTTCACCAGGCAGGCTCATTCTTTTCTCACTAATACACTCTTTGTGCCTGCTGGGTTTATGGATTTCACGCCTATTTGTGCAAGGTTAAGATGGGTTGCTTCAGATTTTATGGAGACAGCCAAGTGAAGTTCCACACAAGTGGCCAGATGGGCTTAAATGTATAAAGTACACTGTGACCAATGAATTAAAGCTGTCATCTCATCTTTTGTCTCTCTGCAGCTGAGGCCATATTAAGATATGAAAACTTGCATCATTGGTCTCTTTTTCAAAATGAGTAATTTCTGTATTTTTAAACAGCTACAGTCCCTTACACAACTTAATGGAATAGAAAAAAACATTTATGGGGAGCATCTAATCCCAAATAAGTAAGAGTAGAGATAAATACTTTTTGTCTCATCCTTAAAATATATACTTTAAAACAATAAATCCAGGAGAAAAAATAATCACAAACTCCAAAACTAAATACGAATGTTTTTTAAACATGTCAGCAATTCAGCCATACAGAAGTACTTTTATACACAAATATTTTGCATTGCTCAGTCAATATGCGCCTGAATATGATGAAAACCTGAAGAGTCTCTTTGAACGTTTATTGTTCTAATTTTTAATTAACATTAATTCCATGCTATTATTTTACTTGTCCTTTCAAAGATAAGAACAGCATAATATACTTGCTTTTAAGAAATCAGGCTTATGGCACATTGAATATGGGTGGACTGTTAGAGCCATTACATAAGATGGTGTATATGTATATGAAACATGCTAAAAAGAAAAAGGCATATGTGTTCACTCAAAGTCAGATAAACAACATCAGAGGAGAGGAGATGGAAGGCCTTTCAAGAGGTCGCATTTGACTACATCCTACTCCTCCTTTAGTTCAAAAATAGAAAGTCAGCTAAATATAATGAAATCTGGTGATCTCCTCACCACCAGAACCTTCCAGGAACATTATCTTGGAAGCCTTTCTTAGAGAAGGGCATCCTCCCTCTCCCTAATAGCCCTGTGGGATTCTGAATGATCAGTCCTGGAAATAACCCCTGAACTAAAAAAACCCTACTTTTTCTTCATCCCAGGAAATTTCTGGAACTCTGACTGCTATACAAATGGTTCATAATGAGCATTCCTGTTCCTGCTTGCACTCTTCAGAGAGATGTGCCAAAATAATAAGCGAGCATAAACATTCTATGGCAAAGTGCATCCTCCTGCCAGAGCAGCAGCGGCAGCATTCCCTGTACTCGCAAAGGCCTCCGAGGTGTTGGAGCAGGCTGATCCCACAGCTCCCTGAAAGCAGCATATTATCACAGTGACTCATCCCTGCTCCCACCCTGAGATAAGAACTTTCTTTTTCATCACAGATAATGTTGCTATGGCTGTTGCTCACAAGTGACTCGATTTGAATGTCTTCAAGCTCCAAGTTTCAAACTTCAGTGAAAACTCATTAGAATTTACACAGAGAAGGACTAGAACCTCTAATCCTCTAATGTTAAATATTCATAATAATAATAATAATAATAATAATAATAATAATAATAATAATGATGTGAAAGCTAACATTTAAGTTGCTAAATGATAACTAAAAGATTAATATCCAATTAACACTGGAATGCCAAAGATATAAGAAAGAATGGAAATTCCAGGTTCACAGGTGTGCAACCAACCTTAACTTTGCCTTATACATGTGAAACCTAAGGAATGGTACTTTTCCATAACTGTGTCTCATTCAGTATACAAAAGGTATAAACAAAGAGTAGGAATACCTTAATGGTGTTGACATTGTTAATTCTAGCAATTAAAAACTTGCAAAACACCTGAAACCTGTAACACGTTGTCTGAGTGTTTTCTTGAATATATGTGCATGACGGAATATGAAAACTATTTGGTAAAATAGTATCAAGGTAAGAATATGCTATTGTGTCTCCTTTCTAGATGTATGTTTCCCAAACTGATAAAGTATCAATTATGCACTTCAATCTTATAACATACAGTTTGAGGAGACAGCTCCAAACTGATTTGGAAGGGTTTGCTGTGAGGGGGAAAAATAAAAATTACTTTCTTCAAGTTTCCAGGCCACAAACAAAAATATCAACAAAACCCCCTTAGAACTATCACACTCACAGTACCTTAAGGGCTGACAGAAAAATATCCTGCAGGCATGCTAGCTAGATCACAAATCATGTCTCCTAAATGAAGCAATTAGAGTAATAAAGATTCAATGGGACTTTCTTGTGTTTTGTACACCTGAGACAACCACGGGATGAATAAGACACTCAACATTTACAGTAATTGTGCAGACATCTCTTAATAAACTACTGCATACCACATATTCACACAAATTACGTGTTTAAGAGTAGCATTAACTGCAGTTGTGGGGCTCCTCAGAGCTGGTACCGGAAACAAAATATGTCACAACATGTTCCAAGGCACACAGGTAATGCTGCCAAGCTACCACAGGTAGTATCCCATCATTTTACAAAAACTAGGCTAGAGATCAGCAAAAAACTGTTTGCTAATTCTCATCTTTCTGTGCAGAGCATTTTTGCAAACAATGTCTTTAAGTTATGTTGTTACAAGAAAAAAAAGATTCTATTCAAATTCTATGATTTTGTTTCTCCACAGCACATTGTTGTAGGCATAATATAGTAATCTGTGGCTAGGTCTCATGAAATTTTTTTCCTTAACACCAAAGCTTTTGCAGGCTTTCATTATGTGAAATATCACTTTTTCTTTTAAAACAAACAAACAAACTTTTTTTCAGTCTTTGGAATTCCACAGAAAGCTTCCAAAGATCATTCAAAAGCCAAGAGGAAAATTCAGAAGCTTCACACAGGGTGTTTTAAGGAGACACACAATTTGTCAGTTGATCTCATGATTTTATGAATAACAAGCAAGTGATTTCGTTTGCTTGTCCCTGGTGGCACAGGAAGCCTGGGGTACCACAGCTCAGTGAGCTGTTTCATGTCAGCAGAGACGTGGGAAATGAAAGAACTTGGAGATTACCATTTGTACCTGTCTCTGTACCAGGTTAAGTGTGTGCACAAGGTCATTTATCAGAGCTTAGCTGATGCATGGGACTGCGATTGCATGCCTCAGCTCCCAGGGAATCCAACGTCTCCTGTCCTCCCCTCCTGTTGCGGAAGGCAGCCCCTGAGAGGTGAAGCTTCCTCCTGTCACACATCTCTGCCCAGGCATGTCCCAGGGTCCCAAATCTGGGAGCATCCCACACGGCACATGGCTCAGAGAGGAGAGCCAGCCACAGCCTAGTCCCATGTTTTTGTATGAAAAACACATTATACGGAGAGAGACGTTGGATTTTAATGAAAAATTTAAAAAGGTAAACCTCAGAATCATACAGTATATTCTGTTTTCACACATGGAAATTTTTTTTTTTTTTAAATTAAAGACTGCACTAATTCTGGTATCAGGAAAAGATTTCCTGAAGGAATAGCAGGGAGCAGTGTCACAAATGAGTAACTTGAAGCTGTCACAGTTCTTAGAGCACGTACACACAGGGTGTCAGGACTGTTCCAAACCTTCTACAAGGAGCATCCTCAGTCCTCCCTCCTCCCCCTCCCTGGCCCCTTCCCTCCCTCTGTAACAATGTAATTTATTGCTGGTGAAAAGTGCCAACTGATGACATCAACAAATTAATTTCTTTCTTCAGAAAGCTACCCAGAAAACTCTGCTCCACCCCCATGCTGGGAGCACTTCTAAGAACTAAAAATTGAATTCCTTGAGGGGCTGGAGGAGAACTTGCATTACAGAGCAGAGTTGGATAAACTGCAGCCATTCTTCTACCTGGATGATTTTAGGTTGATCTCTGCTGCCTCTTAAATTTAAGCACTAATTTTCAGCAGCTTCCTGCAGCTGCTGGAAGGACTGCAGCACCATCTAGAGATTTCCTTGTTCTGTTTCTCGTGACATGATCTCCACGAGACTCTTGTCCCCACATCTTTGCCATGTAACAACCAAATGATGGGATTTACTGCAGCACACCTAGATTTGGCCATGCCACTTAACTAGAGGCAAACAGTGAAAGCAAACACCAAACACGAGGAAATTCATGTATTCTACCGGACCTGCACATCTGAACACCTTCCAAAGTATGGGATCAATTTCTTGTTTTCTAACATAGTGCCGATAGAGGCCAGGAACCCAGAAGTGGGCAAAAATCTTATCCTGACGGTCTCATTTGTTTCTTTTTCCACTTACCAAAACCTCAAAGTGATTAAGTTCCATTATAAAATTCACCTTCATTTAGCGTTTGCTTATCATCAGACAAAAGGGGCAAAAAAAGTGGTTATGGAGCCTTTGGCTTTGAACATTTGAGGTTATCCTCATAAACCTCACTAATGCAGAATTTTCAAAACCTAAGCCATATAGAACCAACTTGATTTTGACTGGCTGTAGGAAGCTGTGAATGGTAGCTGGCTTTAGGAAAGAACAATCCAACATATAACTACAGGGTTTTCCCATAATAATTCTGTATTAATGGAGTATCATACAAGCTGCGTGCAATTTCATTGTAAAATCTCCATCAGTGTAATTGGGAATCATATACCTGTCTAATTTAAGTAAGCTAAAGATGGCCTTCATTTTAATACCTAAGGAAATGTACATGTAATTTTCCGTATTAGTTGCTCTGTCTTGTTTTCACATGCTCATAATTATAGATTTTTAAATGCAACAAGAGAAATAAGAAGGTAGATCTACTAATGATACAGAGACAGACAGGACATAAAGTCCAAAGCAACATGCTGAGCTTGCTTTCATAATTATATATGGTAATGATAAGGTATTTTGCTCCAGGCACACTTGTAAAGCAGCACAGGACTATACTTAAAGCTACTTTAAATAATCTTCAGCTAACCAACAGCAAAGATGCATTTTTCCCAGAAACATCTCGGAGCAATGTTCCTGGCTGACATTTATGACAGAGATGTTTGGTGTAAATGAGATTAGAAGGTTAAATTATAGTAAATCATTTGTGTACATCTTTTTCTCTGTACTCAGGTTATTTACTGGCTTTCCCACATAGTTGATAGTTATTGTGCCTGATTTTAGCATGCTTGGTTTTTTTTGCTTCAATAATGATAAAATCTGATCAAGACAAATTACATCCCTAATGAGAATCAACACCTAATGATTCATAGTCCCCTACAACATTATTATTACACCAGTCTTAAGGTGACAATTCACTTTGAAAAGTCAACAACCAAAAAGCATTGCTGAACTGGGAGATTAGAAAAAAAATAAACAAACCCTTTGTTGTTTTAATCCCACCTTTAGAATGCAGTTCTAAGGCAAGTTTAACACCAGAAATTTCAAATCCTGCTATTGCAGAGATCAAGTAACACTATGTATTTCACTTGCCTTGAAAGTGTTTCTGGTGCCATAAAAGAGGAAAGCAAACAAGCGGGAATCATCACGCAAGCCAAGGGGCAGGATTACCAGGAAGCTCACCTAGCTGGATGAACTGGGGATCGCTTTTCACGCCAGGTCCTGCCCCAGTGCTTGCTGCCACCTCCACGCTGTAGCGGATCCCGGGCACCAGGGAGGGGATGACGACGGAAAAGGTGGTTCCATCCACGGTCTTGTTGATGTGGTACCGGCTCTCATTGCCAAGGCACCAAACCTGCAGGGAAGCAAATGCACGGTACATGGAAATGTCTAAATTCAGCGCTGAAGGGTAAGAAGGAGGAAAGCTGAAGCATTCTTTTCTCCTGGAGAAAGAAATTTACACTTTGTCACTGTCCTAACATCTACAATCCTGTATTGCTGTCCTAGGCACTCTATGAATTCTTGTTCCAAAAGCAGCTCCGATTATAATCATTATTTGATAAGTTTATCACAATTCATTTAAAGTTCAAGAAGTGCTAATGAAACTCCAAGCCTTAGTACCACAGAAGAAATGAAGGAAGCCCCCCAGCCAAGAACTGTTCACATAAACAACAAAGTAAGAGCATTCAGTTAAATGAATTTGCAATTCTCTTCTGCAGGAATTATCTGTCACTCAAGTGCACAGGCAAGTCTTTCATCACATCACATCATAAGAGAACCAATGTCATACTGGAATCCAAAAGGTGTTTGTTTTTCCTTTTTTTTTAAGATGGCAGCAAGGGGCAAATATTGAGTGATATGCTGTCTTCTAATTGAAACAACAGCATGACATCAGATCTCATTTTTTGGTTGAGTCCAAGATACAGGTCTAGTGACTTCAAATCACCACTTCGTATGTTACATCAGTGACATTAAATAGCTGGGAGAAACAATATGATGAGACATCTTTATCTGTTTAGGCCTGAACCACTGATGTGGCAAATGCATTTAGGAGGATGGTTGAACTTCCAACTGCTATTCAAGGTGAAGTAGCAGCTAATCTGCACCTGCTAAAAAAAACCCATGAAACTGTGCCTATTTCCTTTTTGTCCCCTTTACACAAATGTATTGTTTTACAAAGGACATTTATCCAGAAAGTTAAATTAGTTAAATTCAGTTCTTTATCTGTAAAGAAGCAAACTTGGCTGAGAACAGCGGCATACCCAAACTTGGGCTGATTGTACCTGGGAGGGAAGATTTCATTTTCAACATGTGGAGCTCCTAAAAGATTTAGTACCCAGATAGCTGCTTGAAATCCCTCGTTCAATTCTGCTGCTGTGCAGATTGCCAGGTGAGGGGGATAGACTTTCACACGGAGAACAACTGGTACAGCCCTTTCTGTAGAGCCCTTTCTGCCTGGACTCTGGAAATTTTATCTCACCTTCAGGACATTGTAAAGACCCTTTTTCCTTCTCGGGATGCCACAGACTGAAACAAGGCTAAGGGGACACTGTGAGGATGTGAAATGTATTTTAAGCTCCTTTGAAATCGAATCCCAGCACAGGATGTACCTAAGTGCTGCTGCAGAGCAGGTCAGAGCACACAAAGAGAATCTCCTTTTTGTATTCTGATACTACACAGAGACTGTTTCAATCAGGACTAGGAGCAAAACTCTTACTAATACTGCTCTTGAATCCTAAGGGATGGTCATGAAAATGCTCTTCTGTAAATAAAAACTTGATTAAGTGAGGAACAGAAGAATTAAATCTACATTTTGAGTTAGGGCATTTTCACAAAAATTGTTACGGCCACCTGGTAAAATGGTGTGTGTGCAAACAATGAAACCCATTTATTAGGTACTTGTAACTATGAACTAATTCAGAAAAAAAAAGGTTTTGTTCTTAGGCCCTCAAGTACATGGAGAAGGGCATGAAACGAGAATGTCAGGTTAAACAGCAAGTTCAGTACTTGCCATCCTGTATTTGATTGTATACGTAAATAGGCAAGTGAAAATGAACTTTTAGAATGTTATAAAAGAAAGATGAATTCACATTGTAACAGACATGTAAGTGAAGAAAATTAGTATAACAAGGGAATTTCTAACTGTGTTAGGGAAGGAGAAAATTACTTATGCTGTGAATTTGCATTTCTGGGGTTAGTGTGTGTGCTACTGACACTTCTTCAATTAAGCTAGTATCCTTCTTCCTATTTATTTTATAATTTAATTAAAGTATGTACACTCTTGCCTTTGATCTGAGCTGCTGAGAAAATAATGAACTGCCCCACATATGCATATCTTTTCTTTTTATTTTCTGAGAGAAAACAGAAGCTAGAAAAACAAAAGGAAAGAAAAAGAGAAAATTTCACAAGACTTCTATTTGAATTTTTCCTTGGTATAAGTTCTTAATCTTAAATCAGTAGATCTGCATTTATTTAGTTTTTTTTTACAAAACCAGTAATTACATATAGCAACTTAGGTAGGAATCACATCTATATTTTCACATCTATATTTTTTTAAGTCTGTTTTCTGTCCATGGTAAAAAGCACAAAGGAAAATAATGGCATCAATGAAACAAATGATGCAAATGTGCCACTGTGTTATCTACTGCTACACAAGCACTACAGGGCGCTTGCCCCAGCACCTGATCACCTCAAAGTCCTAGGAGGTGGGGTAGGGATTATATCCACTCAGAAATGTGAATTTCCTGACTTTTATTGTTGTGTCCTTGCAGCCTCAACATTCCTCTGATGCAGTTTCTTGTTGGAAATAATTCCATCTCTCCAGCTCAAGGTCTGTTTTAAATGAAATAACTTCCGAAGAATTTTCTCCAATTACATTATATTATATATCTGAAACTAGGCCATAAACAGATTTTTTTACCAGTTGATCAGGTTCTGAAAAGGGTTTTTAAACTGACCATGAAGCTTAGCAATCTTTTCCCGTTCCCATTTTTACTGAGAGGAAAAAAAATCAGAATGAGCTTTGATGGCTAGGAATCTATGTTTATAGCACTGTGTTTAAACCTGAAAAATAGCCAAGACACTCTCATTTAAAAGATTTTCTCAATAATGTGCATTTGCAGGGGGCTGAAACCAAAGTTCCTGCCTCTCCATGGCTTCAAATCTTACTTGATATCCACAACTGAACATATAAAACATCTCTAGCTTGCTTAGGAAAAATAAGCTTCATTTACTTTGCCATGTAAATTATAACCAAAAAATCTGAACTGCAAATACAGTGTGTGTTCATAAATGAGTAATAAACAATAAATATTTATAATGTGCTTTCAATTTGTTAAAAATTAAATAACATAATGAGAACTGTGTTTGGAAGAAAAGAAAAATTTCTGCTAACTAATAGATTTATTATCATAGAAGCACACTCTTTCCTTGAAAGTTTTCCATTTAACTACCCAGTTATGCATCATTTACTCAGATCTTAACACTGTTAATTATTATCCCTGAGCTTTTCAACTCATTAAGCCTGTTTATGTTTACTGCCTTGACCAGTGTCTTAGAGTCACAAAACAGTTCTCGAACAGGTATGGGTCCTTCTCTCCTTGTGTGTGCATTTCCCAAGTTATAATGAAGGCAAGGAGGGAGCTGTTTTAATTAAGAGTGTTGACCCTTTGCTTTGATTTATGGAGGCTGTTTTAATTGCCTTCCACCACCTAGGCAGAATCACTAAATATGGAGTTTGAGCCAAAGCAGCGATTTTCTCTTCCATTTCCTCTGTGCAACCAGAAGATGGAGCCAAGCATCCACGAACAGCCCATCCCTCACTCCCTCTGCCAGGGGCCCAAGGCATGCCAGATGTACCTTGTATTCCTGAACCATCCCGTTCTGGTTGTCCTCGGGGGGTGGCTGCCAAGTGACCACGATCGCTGTCCCGTTCCCGTCGTTCTTAGTGACTGAAACGCTCTGAGGAGGAGCGCTGGGAGCTGTTTATTCAGAAAGAAGCACTGAATGGTTACGTTTGTCACACCCACCAGCGAGTTTGTTCAAGTGGGAGATGCTTTCTGGGCCCTAAAAATGCAACCTTCACTTAGGGCAGTTTGTGCCCACGAGATAAAATGATCCAGAAAAATAAGAAAACCAACAACCAGGCTCTGAGTTCTGCCTCAGTCTTGCTGTGCAGGCCAGGAAAAGTAACATCCCAAATTACACCCCTTACCTGAATGCCACAGTCCCAAGCACTGAGTTCCTCACTGTTCTCAAATCATCTCACCCAGGATCAACAGTTTTTGAAAATAAAGCCTATAAATACTTCCCAGCCTAAATCTCAGTTCCTCTAGTGTGTAAATAATAATGAGTAATACAAAACTTACTAAAATCAGGACAGAATGTTTTAGTATTAACATATTTATAATAATAATAATTTATGGTTTGAATTTGAAATAGTCCTTCTAAAAAGTGGGTGCTTAGCTGATGCTCAGGATGAACGCAGTTATGCACACCTTTTGAACCACTTGCAGCAATAAACTGGGGCTACACAGCATTTCTGATGGAGAAGCAGGATAGAAAGGGCAAGGCTGCACATCCTAGCAGAAGCACCAAAAACCCTGTGCAGAGGGATTCACTGGCCACCTTTCATACTTATTATGCCTGTGCAGCAACAAAAGAAGAGCTTTATGAACCCTATCTTTTTAGCACATGTATGAGATAGAAATACATAATTTAGCCACTGTATCTGTTGCCCTCATTCATCTTTCCATTTTGTCTGACTGATTGATCCAGATATAAAAGCCTTCTAAAAACCATGGTTTCCATTCCCCCAGCTACAGTGCTTTGATGATTTCTGTGGTGTCTGCTATCTACTCAAGATAGTGATTAGCAAGTACTTCAATCTGACAGAAGTCACTTGTGACCAGCCCATGAACTCAGCAGGGAGGAGTGCACACACAGCAGGGAAAATAAAAAAGCGCATTTCCCATTGTGTCTTGGAGGGGATTTTTGCACATGCCTCTCTCTCTGTCTCTCGTGCCTGGCTCAGAATATTTACTTCTGTGTCACCAAACAATTCACATAATGATCAGTCCAACACAGCCTCCTCTGCCACAGATTGCTGCTCTCAAACAGCATGCACTTCAAACGATCAAATAATGAACGTATCAGAGGGAAGCCGGCCAGGCTGCTACTTCAAAAAGGAAAGATGAAGACAGTCTAGCTCCTACTTGCCTTCTTCCAGGGTCTTTGCAAATTTCACTTCACTATCTGCTCCCTGAAACTCATTAAAGAAAGGGCGGGCCTTGATTTCGTAGTTGACACCTTTCTTCAGCTCCGGAATGATAACACTGTTTTTGGTTGGAGTCCTCACTTCAAAGATTAACCACTCTGATTCTCCGTAAGATGCTGGTGTGGGCCGGTACAGAATTTTATATCCTTGAATATACTGGGATTGCTGGTCCACCTGGCAAGACAGCAGAACACAGAACACATCCATAAACAGACATGAACCAGAGGTGATGCCCTGACACCGTGCACGGCCCCTGGACTATCCCTCATGTTATTCCAAGTAAACATCGCTGCCAAAGCAGATAAAGACTCCTTGCATTACAGCAAATTACAGGCCTGATTTACAAGTGCATTAATCTCTTTGATGCTGGTAGAACTGTGCTGGTTTCCCTGGGTTTAGAAAGGCATTAAAAAGGGATAATGGAGTTGTATAATATGCTCCAGCTCCATGAAATGAACAGTCTTTGCATCCATGGAGCAAAAGAGCTCAGCATAGGTCAGACTGCTGCCCACCTGAACCTGCACAGCAGGGCTGGGGACATAGGGGGAAAGGGAGATTTATAGTGCCACGACTTGGGGTGATGAATATGGAGATCAAAGAGAGAGCCTGTCAACTCTCCCGAGGTGTGGAAGCTTCCCAAAACCCATGAAATGAGCACTGCTTCCTGCTGGCTTCTTTTTGGAGAAAGCAAACTGAGAGGGTGGCCAGCTGGCACTGTCTCCATGGCTGTGGCTGGGCTCTGTCAGGGGGCAGATCTGTCCAAACACTTCCCCCACGTCCACCCACTCAGTGGGAGGCTCTCTGCTGGAAGGAAGGGGCTGTTCCAAGAGGGAACACAAAACTCAGTATGGTAACACGGATGAGACCTGGAAAAGCAGATCAAGCCGATGCTCAGCTGGTCCTGAGAGCTTTTCAAACGGAGGCAATTTTATACCAACTGTATGGAGAAAGAGATCTGAACTAAACAAGGGTATATCCAGTATGTTTGGCTATAGCTGAAACAGAGAACTACCTTATACAAGTGATCTTTCGTGGAGCATTCACTATCTTTTCAACTACTGGTTTCAATTTCTGATGAATAAGAAAGTCCAGTAACAACCACAGTAAAATTTTTAAAGTGCATCAGACTTTCCCTGTTTTCAAAAATCTTATACAGTGATATAATAAAACTATGTGCTTGCAATTTTACTCCAAAGAGCAACACATTTCATTTTCAATAATCACATAAAGAATGTGTGTGTTAGCTGAAACTGAGGTAATGCTTATTTTTGAAATTGCAGAGAAGCCACAGGCCACCCAAGAGACTGACAAAAGCTGCCTGTCTAGAAAAGGTTGTTCTGTAAGTAAAGGTCAAACAAAATTTGCTAGGAACCTCAAGGATGTTTTAATGTGTTAGTTAAAACAGGAGATTGCCTGCTGCAGGTGGCCGTACTGCAGGTGAGAATGTAACTACTGTGCAACACAGCAGATATTATTGGTGTTCCTGCAGCATCGAGGAGCCCTGGTTGTGGATCAGGACTCCTCTGGGCTACGAATCTTCTGCAAAGTCAAAATGCCTTTTGTTCCTGTTCAAAATATTCTGCCATGGCATGGCAGGAGCTACAGCCCATGCTGTCCCATACTATCCCTGCCAATATACTGGAATGTTCAGACAGAAGTCCTAAAAAGACCTCAAAGCTCACTCCTTATGGTTTCATTTCTGTACATGGTATAATTATATCCCCAACTTTTTCTTAATTCTGCATCCCGTTTTAAAACTGATCTTTCAGTTACATTCCTCACTCCCTCAGCCCTCTGCTACATTCTCCACGTGGCCAACTTGCTGCTTTTCTGCTGCCAGAGCAACATCAACATGACACTGTCTTTTTCATCTCTTCTCGCTGCACCACGCGTACTCAGCGCACCACAGGAAAGGATAGGGTCAGATGAGGCTATCTGATTTGGGTATGTTTGTCAGTGTGTCTGTAGGATGGAAGTAACACTTTCAAACAGAATTATGCAGTATTTCTCTCTACAGGTGACTAACAGAGAGGGAATTGCCCATGTTGTCTCATTAAGGGACTGATACACATCCTACTGAAAGCAGTGCAAAGGCTTCAAATTATATGACTTAGGAGGGCTTTGATCAGTCCTTCAGCTTCCAGAGCAAGACTCTGAAACCCTCGCCATATTGTAAACAGCACTCTCTGTGGAGACAAAGATGGTGAAAATGGGACAAAATGCAATGTAGTAGAAAAGCAGAGCACAAGCAGCACTCCTCCCTGAGAAGAACATTTGCAAGCAAACTACACAGCTTCTTAAAGTGTGACCCCACTGCAGTGGGATCACACTTTAAGATGCAGGACATCTCAGGAGTACATGTACCCAGCAGCAGGATACAGATTCATACTCACAGTCCAATGAACTTCAATTGAGGAGGAAGAAAGGATGGTGGGGTTGTGCAGATGTAGCACCACATCACCCAGCTCTCTCTGGACCTGCTTGTGATCCACACCTTGGCTTGTTGGCGGAACATCTGCAATGATTTAAGATTCCATTCTCACAAGTATACATGATTGTTGAAATAAGTACATGGAAGTACAAATGAGTATATCAGAAAGTACATGATGCTATCACTAATAAAGTTTACCCTAAGTACTTCCTAATCATGTAAGAAAAAACGACACGAAATATTTTCTTGAGCAAACCACCAATGCTTAGGTAGTACCAACTCAAGACACTGCACTTCCTTTGACAGAGAGAAACATGTGGTAAACACTGCACAGAAAGACACACCACACTCAAGGATGGCTTTGGTAAATGGCGACAGCAGCATCTCTTTATTCTTTCCTGCTGGGAAGAGAAAACATTCTATTGCCCACTGCCAACTCCAAGAGACCAGGAAACCTATGAAGAACAGCAAAAGCAGAAGCTGTATTTTGAGATAAATTCACGACAAACTTACTTGGTGTTACTACAAAATAATGTTAACCAGAGGAAAGAAAAATTAGTCATGGCTGCAGCTTCTCTAGTGGGAAGAGGCTTCTGTAAACAGGAGGCAGAGCCCAGCTGAGGCCTGTCTGGCTTGTCTGATATTTGGTCTATCCTATAGCTGGAAGGATTATTCATATGCATGAAGGGAGAAATTCCTGTCAAAACATGCAATGGGGTACAATGAAAACATGTATTTTTTGCATATTGAGCCCTTGGAAAGAATATTTAACCAAAATGTAATAACTGTAAAATTTAAAGGGTAATCACTAAGAGGGTATCTAGAACACATACTATGGACAGCAGAGTAATGTGGTTTCGGTTCTGATTTCCCATCTCACCCTTTGATCACTTCATTTTAAATAAATACCATACTATGGCTAAAAAGCTATGACTGGGAAATTCATGGAAAGTATTTGTAGTCATTACTGCTGAGGTTAATGTGTAGTCAGTGAGTGACAAATGTGGATTCTTAGCGAGCAACATCAGTAACAACAAAACCAAAACAAAATCCTCCACTGAGTCACTGTGATATCCCCATGTAGTATGTCCTGGAAACAGACCATTATCACAGTATTTCCCTCCTCCCAAAGTTTGAAAGATAAAAGCTTCTGTTTGGGAGCATTGCCTAAATACCACCCTGCTCAGAATGCAACAGGAAAGCCAGGGGAGTAATTGGTTCTAGCTTTGCTAGTCAGAAAAGATGAGTCATCCCCAATATGGATCAAACTATTCACAGGCCCGGCCATTTGCACATCTGTGCTATACAATGATGTGTGCGCTCTCTTGTTTCAGCTCCAAGCTTCCAAGACAGCGACTGTCAGAGAAATCACCCAAGAATGCGGTTGTTAATGTTTGTGAAGTGCAAAGATGCAGGTAGTAGGAAGGTAGTATTGAATGCATGAAGGCATTGAAGGTAGTAACCTACGTTCATCTTGGTTTATGGACTGAACATGCATTTAGGACAGACTGTACAACCCTCTAGACAAAAGAGAACTGGGAAATTTTTGCTTAGCTAGACCACAACTTAAACAAAAATTAAATAGTATTGGAAGAAGAGCAGAACTGCTTTACAGAACTTGACACTTGATTACATTTCTTACTATTGGAGAAAATTTTATGTGTTAGTTGTTATTTTCACGGAGGTATTGTGTGGCTCTTGGGTTTTCAGCTCTACTAGGTGCCCAGGGAACAGTGAAGCTTTTCCATGTCATTATAAACCATTCAGCTGAGTGAACAGAACATTTGCTGTTTCTCAGAATCAGGGCAGTAATCAGTTAGTTTGGGACAGACACAATACCCCTTCTCATCTCCAGAAACGAAACTACACTGCATGAAAAACAGGCTCGTGCAGCTCGATTCCTAGAAATCAGGAAATCACTAAAAGGTTACCACATCTCTCCTCAGTAACAGACTTGGGAACCTGTGCAATCCTGATTTTCCATGGGGCTGTGACTCTGCTATCCATACACATCCACTGAAATTGCCACCCATCAGGAGAAATGTGCAGTACCAACAGACAGCAATGTGAGACTGGTCACTCCCCAGGGGAGATGGGAAAAACTTGCTTTCAGCCCAGCTACAGAAAACATGAGAAGTCACCAAAGAAAAACGCTTTGTTTTCTTTAGAGAACTTCCTTTCAAAAACTAACATGTACTTACTTGTGCAAGCAATGAAACAAACATACAACACAGACACTCTTAATAAGCCAGTGGGTCAATTTCTCGAGCAAGTAGGAAGATCAGAAAAACAAACAAACAGAGAAAAATATGATCTCTAACACTTTTTCTTTGAAAAAGAGAGTATCTATTTTTCCCCTTCCTAAGAATCTAAGCTTTTCTAGTGGAAAAATGCAGGTTTCAGAACGGCAATGCATTCTTCCCTGTACAACATCCTAAGTGTCACTTATTGGCTACAGTGAACACAAAGATAGCTTTAATTTTACATAGCTGGACTCAGTCCATAGCTGGACTTCAGTCACAGCTGGAGTCAGTGGATGACTCCTTCATTCACTTCTACCCAGACCTTTTTTCCACTTGGCTATCTGCAAGCACTGCTTTCTATCCTGTTTTACTTCCAACAGTTGTACTATGGAAATACTCGTAACATACTGCCAAAACCTCTTTACTGGTTCATGGTGCCAAATTCCTTCAAATTTTCAACTTTTCTCTTTCCTAATGCAGCAGAAATCAACTTAGATTACATGCTGTTTCCCTCCCTGTCTCAGTCTTAAGCCTTATTTGATTCACTGGACATAGTAATAACATTTCCATGGAATTTGAGGATTTGTGTGGGAACTCAAAAAAACCAGGGATTACATTGGTTGCTAGAAAGAGCTGTTCTGCAAGTTGTAACTACCTTTGGATAAGAGATACTAGGGCTCCCCTAGGCAATGCAACATGCTGTCAGAGTCTATGTTATAGGGAAATGCAAGTTTAAACACTGTGTTTGACGTAGTATATATTATATAGTATTATATATATGTAGTATATATTATAGCCAGGATAGGTAGACAGTCCAAAACTACCAGAATTCCTGCATCTGGTATTGCTTAGCCAACTTGTTGACTGTGGACACCCAAAACTTTCAGAATCAAAAACTTACCTTGAGTTTTCACAGGATCGGATATTTGGCTTGGGTCACTCAGCCCATACGCATTAGCTGCTCTCACAAGGAAGAGATAAATTGCATTCGGTTTTAGCCCTTTAACTGCAAAACTCTCAGTTTTCACATTTTCAGCTACAGTTTGCCAGCTGCTCCCTGATGCATGGCTAAGGACAGAACACACAACAGCAGGTTAGCACATGGTTCTTTAGCAACACATTACATGTAAACACACAGACAGCAAGATCACACAGGACTCATTTACCTGAAGGCCTCAATTATGTAAGAGGTTGGTGTTGCACCTGAATTCAAATTAGGTTGCCATGACAACATCACTGTATTTCTGCTGACATCTGTAACCTCGGGCTTTGATGGAGCACTCGGAATCAAGTTTGGGTCAGTGGGTCTTGGTGGCTGCACTGGGACTCCAAACTCTAACAAAAGGAGAGAGAAATGCTGAGTACAGACAGGCAGCAGCTGTAAGCTAAACACTGTTCACATCTGCACTGGCAATTTACGACAGAGTCAGAGAACTTCTGCATTTCAATTGCTGGTTTTCCTTCACGAATTTTCTCCACTCAGAGGAGCCCTGATGGATTTACCTTGGACCTCTATATATGCGCTCCATGTCGCCTCACCACTTGGGGTTGAAGCAATGCAGGTGTAGCGGCCAGTGTCGCCCAGCTGAAGGGGGGAAGAGAAGAATAAATATTTGAAACAATCAGGCACTCAGTGGGCTAGAAAAGCAATTACAGCTACATTCCCCCATGAATATGGATAAACGTGTTAGCCTGCAAAAACTTTGCACCAGAAACTTCTTCTGTTAGAAGTTACAATTCTGATGAAACAAAAATGGGTATTTATTTCTGAGCATCCACAAAAGAATCAGAAAAGCTGCAGATTCTAATTTAATGTTAACTATTCTGTAATGATGAAACTGAAGGCCATTTCCTGTAGAATTTATTCCTTACTCTGCAGAGATCCTAACAAATAAATTGAGAAGGAACTCAGATGACAAGACCCCATCCGACTGTCAACCTTCTACATAAATAATGCCTGGGGATTTATAAGGACCGGAGCACTGGAAAACATGTCATCCTTAAAGCAAAGCTTAAATATTGCACAGGGTACATATGGGGCTCCCTGTGTTAGTATAAATTTCACTCTACAGCAGACCCAAAAAAGAATCTCCATATGCTATCCTCATCCAGTTCTGAATGTTGGATTATTTGTCCATATGTGACTTAATCACATTTTGAAAGAGTTCCTTTTTTTTTTTCCCCAAAATAGAAATGTTATCCTACTCAGGTCCCAGCCTCAGCAGATGAACTGAATGGAAGTGATCAAAAATCAGCGGTCAAAGCTCTAAGGCAGCCTAACTTGTAACTGGCGGCAGGGCAGCTCCAGGGAATATGGTAAGTGATGTATTCAGCCTAATTTAAAAAAAAATATTACCCCATTTCAAACTACAGAAAAGATAGCAGAGAATAGCCAGTATGCTGCAACTTCACATTTTAGAACATTTTAAAGCATGCAGTGCATGACCAGCAGCAATATTGACCAGGTACTGTAACTCCCTGAGGAAGCCAGGTATTTGACAGGTGGTTAACTACTTTAAGCTATGTTACACTGAGCATGTTTAAACACTAAAAACTCTTGAAAAGGCTGTGTATATGGCTCTATTACTGCATATACACAACAAAGGTTTTCTTTATAAACATTTGAATTAACTAGGTCATTTTAATCTGTTAGTGCTAAAGCCCAAATAATGTAGTGATTTGTCTTACTGAAATACATTCCCCTTCATGTTTTAAGTACCAAATAATTCCCTTAATTAATACCTCTTAACAGCACTTTTCATTATGAAATCTGAAATAATGTGCCCTAGGCAGGTGTTAAGCATAAAAAATGTACTCTCTAAAACTGTGAAGTATCAAATATTTTAGCACATTTATGTAACCTTTCATTAATTCTAAATGTAGGGTTCACTACATCAAAAATGCCCGGAGGTGAAAGCACAGAGTGAAACAAACAAGGAGGAAACCCATTTGCCAGTTCAGGCTACCTTGGCATATCGGATCTGCAGTGCTCCCGTCTCCAGCTGCTTGATGCGAGAGTCTTGGGTAGAAATGAGGATCCCATCCTTTTTCCAGAGGATAGTGGGCATCAAAGTGCCTGTGGCCACACAGTTCAGTACTAAGGTCCCATCCACAGCTACAGTCTGGTTCACAGGACCCTGCCGAATGACAGGGGGAGGCCGGTCTGCAATCACTGCCAGGGGAAACAACAGGAAAGACATTTCTGCAACTGGAAGCAATTTTCTAATCATCTAAGCAACAGCAGTTGCTCGAGGCTTTGAAACAAACTAAAAATAATTAAACAAGTAATTAAAGTGGGAGGCGTGCATTATTCAGGGCCGGGTGTGTTACAACGATGCACAGCTAGGGAAGATTGAAATGATACACAACACAATATTTGCAGAACAGAGAAAGTATTGCATATTTCACACTGGTATCCTCCAGGCATTCTCCAAGTCCAATGCCTTTATGAAGTGATAATGGAAAAAGAAAGGACTTCCCAGATTCTTTGGCAAAGCACAGACTTCACCTTTTCCATCTTTTACCCTCGGCAGACTTCCAGCATTTCAAGACAGAGAAAAAGAAGGCAGGCAATCAGGGGATAACCTGAGAAATACCTACTGCTTAAATACCCATTTGTTATGTGCCACCAACTGTGCCCTAATTGTGACATGCCCAGCAGAAGGATAAAGCAAACACAAATGGACAGAACCACACTGCAAAAATTTCATCTGCAAAATAGTTTTCCAGTAGTTTCTGACTTTTATGGTGACTTCAAAGCCACAAAGAAAATCCCACAGTGTGTTTATGTCAATTTTAATACATCTTTCACACAATGGAAATTAAATGCTATTGATGGGTTATTTCATTATACTGCACAGAAAAATATAAACCAGTCTCAGTATTTACAGAAAACAGAATGATTGTCTTCCATTATCCAAAAAAGAAGTAAAAGTTATCTTGTGTTTCAGGGATCTGCTCTACCTGTAACATCCAAGATGACATGGACCGATGATCTGAAAATAGCCATAATTTTAAATGTCATCAATCTGTTCAGCAGTGGCATGGGGCTCACATAACTTAAAAAACTGGTTTGGTAGGTGAAATATAAACCTGAAGTTCTGATAATTTGTGAACATCAGATATTTCTAAATTACTTTTCATAACAACAGACAGGATGTTAGTACTGCTTTTTTTGGCTGAATTCCAACTCCCATAATTTCATTTGCATGTTCAAATGACACTCTGGTTTCAACTGCATTATTTATCCTTTAGCTCTTGTCCCAACCTGTTGCTACACACTTTGAGGCTATTACTATCTTGCTCTGCAGAGACAGACAAAATAAGCTCACTTGTAATTTGCATTTGACTTTGACAAGCTTGTAAAGAGCTTTGCAGTTAGCAAAGGTAAGGAGTTGACTGATCTGTGCTTTATAGGAGAAATCCAATGACACTGAAATTCATGGCTAATTTAAGTGCCACTGAAGTTGATGGCAACTCCTCCTACCTTCAGGAAGACCATTCATAAAGGCATTCTAATACCCTTAGGAATATTTGGCATATTCTGCCTTCACTTTTAGAAAAGTACCAAAAACTGTCCCAAGACATTAAAAAAAATAACTAGCCATCAGATCAATCCAGAGCATATAGTAAAAAAAAAAAAACCCAAACATTTAAACTGATTTTTTTCCAAGTTCAGATTGCATAGGTCATTAGCAGAAAACCATTCTAACTTTCTTAATGTTCTATTCTAAATTTATTTCTCACCCTGCCATGGCCTTCTCCCCAGTGAAAAAATGGAAAAAAAGAGGATTAGGGAACGTGGCTTACAACTTGTGAGGAACCAGAAGGGATGTAGTCCTATTCCTCTAATCTCAACCCAGGGGGATAGGGAGATAAATAAACAGTTTTATCCTACAGGTTCACTGCATGTTTCTAGATCTTTATTTTTTTTATGTTTTCTATAGGGCAAAGGGCTATTTTATGGAAACTCTTCTCAGACAAAGCTTCCCTCTGCTCAAATTCTCTGTTTTTATCCTCTTTCTCTCTAAGTGCTAAAATGAGTATTTTCCCCGTGTATCTTTGCTGTTAAAAGTATGGAGTATTTCTGATAATTGGCAAACTGGCCTCACATTACATGTGTTACTGCTTGTAGTCATGCTTTCTGTAGCTTTTTTATCTTATATTTTTTCCTAACTACTCCTAAAAAAGGATATGTAATTTCTATGTTATTCCGCTGATCATCCATACAGGTTGACATTTTTTTCCTTGCTAAAACAGACTATTAAGAAACAGGGAAAAAAACCCAGGTAAATGGAAATGCTAAGAAAATGGCCACACAATAAAAGGGATAAAGAACCACGCAGCAAGCAATCTGAAAGCAAATTATATCCAGTGGGGAAAGCTAAAAAAGAGTCAGATAAAAATTAACAGATCTGACAAAAACCCATAAACTGAACATACTTACCAAATACAAAATGGAAATATAGAGTAACACAATATCCAGAATTGTAAGCCCCTGACAGAGATGGCCCAAACAGGATTTTCATGTTCAAAGAAACATGCAATCCACACTTATGCAAAACAGATTTCAAAGCAGTGTCACATCACCGCACTGCTGTCTTCAAATAAAAATAAAAACTTGGAAATGATAAAACGAATCTATGATTACCATCTGTAACTTCCAAGTAGGCTTTTGTTATGATACTTCCTGCAACATTTAAAGTCTGGCAGATATAGTAGCCAACATCAGATCTCTGGACATTGGTGATGGTGAGGTCTCCCGTCTGGGAAACTGAAAATCGGCTGGATGACTGAGGGGGCTGATATGAGAAAAGCAGATTCTAAAAGACGAGAAATTGGGGGGAAAAAATCAGTTAAATAAACTCAAACATCAGTAAGCATAACTTTAATATAACTAAACAAATTCATCATTTCACATTATACAGAAAATATTCTGCTCTTCATGTCTTAAGCATGTCTACACCACAATGTGAATGGCTTCTGCAGGATGTTTTAATGATAAAATAGGTGCAGATATGCACACAGACTTTTGGGATTGCTCCAACACTCTCTAGGATCAATGCTGGACTTTGCCCAAAGTGTAACAGAGTCTAGGGAAGATGTGAAATGTATAGATACCACCACAATGGTGCAAGCAACTATGGTAAACCTCAGTAATTTGCTTTAATGTTCTTTTTTAGAATTTGCTTCAGGGCATTCATTTTCTTTTATTTAAATGCAGATGGTGGTTTACTTATCTGTATTTTAACATTTGCCTTCCTACAAATGGAACAGTTTTTAAAAAAGAGATGTTCTTTAGGTCTCTCTTAACAGAATGTTCGTGTTTTATGAAAAGTCTTCTAATCCAGAATTAATTCCTTTGCCTATTTAGATAGTTTGGGTATGAAGTATATAGTACGTACCAAAAATCAATTGGGGGTTGAATTTCTAGCTCTGGCTGAGCAATTTGTGAATGAGAATACTTTAGGATCACAGAGGCTATATTTATCCCTTTCTCTTGGCTAACTACATTTTGCGTTTCCAAAAATTGTCTGAAGGAATGGCACACAATATTCTCCAGTATAGCAAACCCTATTCATGGACATCCTCTTTCCTTTCCCTCCATCATCACAAGTGGTCACCACTCAGCAGAGTCAAAAGTGAGCGAAAAAAAAGTGATGTACTAGACAACATGTGGGAAAATAAATAAGTAAATAAAATAGAAGCATAATATACTGCTATACATTTACCACTGAAGATTATAATCTAAATTTGGTTCAGTATCTAGCTGTACTTAGGTATTCAGATAGAAATGTTGCAAATGGAGTAAAGAAGCATCTCCAAGTGTTCTCAATTTCTCTGCCCTATTGTTTTGTAACACAAAGAACCCTGTCATATACTATTGCACCATTCATTCCTTCATTCACAGGAAAACCAGAATCCCATATTCCTTCTTTCCTTCCCATAAAGAATACTTTGTGTCACATCCCTCCTTCAAAAGATGACTCTGAAAGAAAACTGCAATTCTCTTGTTGTGCTATATTGTGTTTCACCCACTGGCTTTTAAGATCCTTTACAAAGAAGCTGAAAATTATTTTCCCTCCCATTCAAATAAGGAACCTGGGAGAAAAAAGTGACCTATTCAGGTATGGTCTGTCAGTCAACTGATGGAGTGGGAAAGTAGTTCTCTCTAGCCCAGAACCAGAGTCCTTCCCATGCAGTGATGCAGATCAGTGCAGCAAATGGTTCAGTTTGCCAGAGACTCAAAAACACTTGGCAAACTAACAGCTGCACCACAAACCCAGAGCCAAACTTTCTGAAAATCCGGGAGTGTTCAGGGGTTCAACCAAATTTCAGCATAAGTCATCGTTCCATTTCTTAAAAGTTCTCCCTGTTAGGTGAAATGGATTATCAGACTGGTGAAACATGGGATGTTTCCAGTTGATTCACAGATTTATTTTTACATTCATGGAGAAAACAGGATATGTATTCTAGTAAGACTGACATCACTTAGCATGTACATGACTTAGAAGCTGAGAACAAGCATCCAGCATCTCCGAGCTCTAAACCTGTTTTCCACATCTTTAAAACAATACTTAAAATACTTTTCTCTCCTGTCACATCATCTCTTCAAGAAGCTGTCAGGAAGGAGGACAGAAAGGCTGGTTTACCTGACTCCCTTCTCTCCTCCAGAAGATGGCTGGTTGAGGGTTTCCAGTTGCTTCACACTGGAAAGTCACTGTTCTCCCCAGTGCAGCTACCTGGTCTCGAGGCTTTACAACAAACTGTGGAGGCTCTGAAAGCAAAACACAAAAAAAAGATAAATCACACTGCCACCAGCTGACTTGAAAGAACAATTTCCCTCCTGAGTTTAAATGGTATGAACCAGAACAGTTAAGTTTCTTTAATAAGGGGAGGCAGCACAAAGACACATCAGTCTCTAACACCTTCACCATCACTCAGATCACCTTTTCTGTGTCTGGACCTCCCAATTAAAACTCTGACTGCACCATGTGTTTTTATTGCTGACCCAGTGTACAAGGAAATAAATCCCACCAGCTTGCTGAGACAATTTGCAGAGCAACAGTCACCAATACAAACAAATCTGTTACAATTTGGTTTTTAAAGGACAAATAGGGCTGCGAGCCAGAATGAAGAAATCTTTGAGGGACAGCTGGCCCAGAGGCCACACTTTGTTAAGGGCTGCAAGTCATGCTGCTGAGTAACTATGAATACAGGCTTACCCACACAAAACTCATCATCTGTGACTTAGGAAAGCTGAGGAGAGAAAAAGCCCTTAAGTGCTTATGTAAGAGACTTTTGATGTAGTCGTGCTCTCAAAAAAACTTGAAGTCAAAAGCCCAAGAAATACTATTCAAATTATAACCACTTAAAATCTCCAGTTCAAACACACTGAGAAGGAATGAATTTAAAGGAACAGCAGAGCTAAATGTCTTCCTCATTTACATACGCAAGAGCATGTTCAAACAAAATATATATGCAAATGAAGGCAAATTTGAAACATCTGCTCAGCCTAACATTATAAATACTGCCAGCATTGTTTGATTTATACTGACTTCAACAACCCCTTCATCCAGCAGTATATAGAATGTCAAAAAATCATGTCAGTCACATTAAAAAAAAAAAATCAGCATAGATGACATCAGATATTTTGGTGGTGCTAGCACAGAAAAAAATCAAGTGTCTTCTATAGGCTGTTAGCTCTTGTTTCTTGAAAAATGTGCATTAAATGAAAGCCCATTTATTTATTAATTTCCAATTCTTTCCAATCATCTGTCTGAAACTAATTATGCTCCCCCTCTTCTTTGGATTGAGAATAAAGGGGATGTTTTGTATCTGACTTTAGGAAATCAAATGGTTTTGGTGTTTGTTTCCTTTTATTTTCCCTTGCGAACATTGATGCATTCACAAGATTTTCCCTTAAAAACAGCGCAAAATATGTAATGCAAATACGTGTTTTAGAAACATCAAGCAGCAGTGGCTTTATCTAGAATAAATTCAATAACACTTAAGTCCTTTTTGAAAAAAAATCACTTTCAGTGTTCCTGTGGGCCAGTTCTTGCACATATCTGTTCCCCAGACAGTGAACTCCCGAGTGAATTCACATCAGAATATATTCGTCCTACGACCTTCCTGCTTTGCGAGGAATTTTTGAAGCATAACACTCCTGTCTATATTTGGATGCAAATGCTACCTTTCCTACCATTTCCTTAGAGAAGAAACTGTGCAAAGCAAAGCCAAGACTGACCTACTGTAATTAGCAGCCTTCAAAGCATTTAGCTCTGGGAGGTTCAACCAGCGCCTTGGTGGAGAATGCGGGAAGGCTTTGACACAACAGAACATTGCCTTTGGAAGGGAGAGAGAAGGGGCTGGGGCTTTGCCATGGGGTTGTGAGGCTTGGGGGGGGGAATGGAGATGAGGGGGAAGCACCTTTGTTATGCTGCTGGAGTCTCATGACAAGAATTAATTTAGCATATAGTTAAAATTAGGGCTTGGCTGGTTCTGTACTAGGCTGTGACACAATGCCACACAACATGGAGCTCAGGGTCTTCAAATTCTGTGCTAGTGCAGGGGATTTATGAGGTTTATTTCATTAAGCTCGAGGACAGGTACAACTCTAAAGAGATTAAAATGGTTCTGACCATTGGAGAAAGAGCTGAATGGCTGTGATTACAGCCATTATGCATATTATTCTAAATCTATTGCCATTAAGGTAAATAATAAAAATCTTATTAGCTTCTTATTGGCTTTATGTCAGAAGAATTACACAGGGTTAAGTGAAACTATTATTAAATTCCATTCTATGTTAACTATGTAGTGGAAGCTTTTTCACTGCCTTTTTTTGTAATATCAGTTTGATTTCATACCTTGGGTCACATACATGTGGTATGTAATGATGAGACTGTAAAAGATGCCAAAACAATAAAACCCCATAGGAAAAGAACAACTTTTATCCTAGAAACCTTTTAACCAAACACGATTTTTTCAGCACACTTTGAAGTTCATCCAATGCAGTCACCACAGAAAGGAGACATTAGGATTTGACTCATTACATCACAAAAAAACAGACAGAAAGTTTGCAACCCGTTACCTTTCTCCTTGCCATTAAGTTACCCATACTTCATGCAGAATTTATTCTGTTCCATGTGTCTTGCCAAGAACAAGGAAAAGGTGGGAGCTGATGGTTGGAGGACATGGAAGGGGATGGATGGGAAGGGGAGGAGAAGTTCCCGTCACAGTGACACGATGACTAGAAGATGGCCAATAAAATTTCAACTTACCAGACACAACTAAAAACAAAAACAAAACAAAAAGAAAACATGGAATAAATAAAATTGAACAGACATGGAACGAAGCAAAGAATAAAGCAAAATTAAAAAAAAAATAAAATAAATAAATGGATCCTTGGTAAGGACCTTAGAAAGCAAACATATATTCTGATATATGAAAAATAAGTTTAAAATGTATTTTCAATTTGATTTTTAAGCAGCAGTCTCTATCAAATACTGAAAGTAGGTGGTGGAGGAAAATGGGCAACAGACTGGTCAGGCAGTCTGGCTTCTACTCCAAGCCTTTCTAATGAACTGACGTGTGCCTTGAGTATTTATTTTTTTCCCAATTATCATTATTCCTCTGCATCAAGATCTTTCCATGGTAAAATTAACTTAAATCGCCAGTAAATATCAATCTGCAACATTGCTGAAATGGAACAGTAACATTTACAGCCTTTCTAAAGCATCCAAACATTTTAAAATGGAATGTATTTTCCTGAAGCTAATATCTATTTTAAAAGAAATTTTATTAAAAAATTAATAATAAGCTAAGGCATTTAGCCCACACATGCATCTCTTTAGTACAGGATTGCTGTGTCAAGGTCATAAGGCTCACTATTAAATTGTAAATGCAAAGTAAACCACAATTAAAATTAGATTGAAAAGATTCTTAACCCTTTTCTTTGCCCCCCAAACCTGAATTTCATTAAAATATTCAAACCCAAACATTTATTGCAAAATGTTATATTTTTCAACAGAAATGGTCAGTGGCAAATTATCAAATATTAAATTATCCTTCAACCGTAGTTCAACATTTTCATAAACTTTGAAATGGCTCAGAACCTGGCAATGCAACTTTGCTTATAAAAGAAATGCAAGTTAGAAAGTATTCCGGCCTCATCTTAGTGACAGAAAGAACAGATAGAAAAGAAAGCAAGAAGCAATGCATTTTGAAAATAGAAACTAAACAAAAAAAAAAGTTAATAAAATAACGTTAATTGACTATAATTACAGTAAAGGTCCAAAAATATATAATTTTTAAAATGCATGGTACACTTTGGTCCTATTGCTTTGTGTTGAGAGTAAAGCAACTCTTCTCCAGCAAGGGCACATTTTCACAGCAAGTAGCGAAGCACCCTCAATTCACCAGCCCCTGATAAACACGTGCAGGAAACCAGTGATATCCACTTTGCCAGCATTCATTAGGCATGAGGATCCTGGCCTCCTATTCCAATAAATACAGAGCACTCCAGGTGCATTAGGAAAACGAAGCAGAAAGAGAATCAGATAAAATATTGGAATTTGGAACATGTTGAAGACAAGAAGCTGCAACTGAATATGCCAAATCCAGATCAAACAGATTTGAGCTTTATGTTATTAGAGACTTTTTTTTAAAAGGAAATAATCCCAAACAGAGGAAGTTGAAATTACCATTTTTCAAAGATTTGAGTTTTAAAGAATTATTCTGGATGTGCACTAGCCTTCTTTAGGTGGTACTTCTCGTAAAGAAAATCAGTGTGCATTACTCTGCTTGGATTATCTGCAAATCTACAATTCCTAAGAGGAGTGGCCAAGAACTGCTACACACAAATTCCTGAGAGAAATCTGCTCTTTCCCAAGTGTCAGCTCCTAGGTACTCTTGTGTGTGTGTAACTCTACTTCCCAGTAACTGATGCTTTTTGACTGAAAAGCCCTTTACTAAACTTGCAATTACAATCTGACGTGCTCTGGAATTAGAAGTGATTCTCCATAAAACACAACTCATGGTACATGAAACAGCCTGATAAGAGACTTAATGGAATGCAATTCCTGCACAGAGGAAGCAACTCTAAATTATCTGTTTTCCATTAGCTGAGTAGTGCCAAGAAGAGAAAAGTTCAGCCTTCTCAGTAGCAATGGAGAGCTGCTTAAGTCCTCTACAGAAAACTCACTGGAAATCACCTAACAGAGAGAAATCTTTCTTGGATGCTCCATTATATGTCTACAAATTAAATTAACTTCTAAGTGCTGAATTTCCCCCTTTCCTTTTATTAGACATTTCTTACTGTAGGTCAAAAATAAGCCTGTCAAGCCAATATATTTTTCTGCCCACCTGTGAAAACAGAGGGGATACTGATACATGAAAATAAATCCCTGTAGAAACAGGGCATCACATTGGTTGCAAATCTGTGGAAAGGGCAAAGGGTGAAGTTTCATAGAAAAATTTAAACAATTCTGTCAGAGGGATATCATGTGGTTTAGAAGAACAACAACAATAGTAACATCTACAACAAAGACCACATTCTTAGTTTGATTTGCAGGCTATTGATATCTAAGGTTACTAAAACTGAGAAGCGAATAGCTTTTCCTCTATTATAGCACATTTTATTTGACACCACTCTCAATTATAAAGTATATTAATTTTCCCTGTGTTAATCATGGCTTTTCACATGGCAATTAGGTAGAATAACCTGTTTGCAAAGACAGGAACTTAGCATGTAAAACCGCAACTACCCAAGGAATAATATTTTTGCCTTTCGTATAATTTCCTTGACATGCAAGGCTTTTCAGGGAAGACATGTCCAGTCACTGAACAAAAACCAAAAGAAAAGCGGTTTCCAGACTAGTGACGTGATCTTTTAATGCCTTATTCTTTCCAGCAATCCTATCAACCTCACTGGGACTATTGGTATCATTAAATCCACTCGCAGGAGTAGGAATTTGCAGTTTTAGGACTTAAACTAGAGCCTCGTACAGTTGCCAGATGTTAATGGAGCAACTATTACATCTGACAGATGTCTTTTTCTAGGTTCCTATGATAATCAGGTTGGAAGCAACCTCAGTCTCTATCCAACCTCCTGTTCAAGAGGGTCAGATACAGGGTCAGGCAGGGATTGATCCAGTCAGGGCTTGAAAAATTTCAAGGAAGAACAATGCACAGACTCTAGCAGCCCACTTTGCTGCTTGGCTGTCCAGCCAGTGAAGAAATGTCTTCTTGAATCCAGCCTCAATCGGCCTTGTTTCACCTTAAATCCGTCATCTTTTGTGCTCCCTCCATGCAGTGCTTGGATGAGCCTGGGTCTGTGTCACCCTGGAATCTCTCTTATGAGACCTCAACATGCTGTGTGTAATCTCTACATCTCAAAAAGACACATTTTGCAGCTCTCCTCACAGAGGTGAATGCAAATGTTGATCTAGTGTTTCTCTAGAACCAGTGGTTCCGCACATTTAGAATAAAACATTACAGTGTTGTATCCAGTTCTTAACCTGATGTTAAGCAAGCTAGAAACTTCAAGTACCCCATTCTTGATAGCTGTGGCAGCACTTATCTATCTCAAAAGGAGTAAAATTATAGAAATTTTCATTTATTCATACTAATAACGTGCTTTTGAGATGTTGAGATCCAAGGTGGTACTTAATTACTAAAGAATTTAATTAACTGAATTACTAAATTTTGTTCAGCACGTTAAATATTCATTAATTATTGTTCTAAATATTGCTATTTACAAATACCTTTCAGGTGCTCAGAAGATATCCTGTTATTTAACTGACACAAGTTGAATACTTTTGATTTAAGCTCAGTGTGTTTCACTTTGGATTATTCTTAAAAAAATCTTCATGTCTTCAAGGACTGCTGGACACTCATGGAGGTTATTATAAAAGACGCAAGAAAGCGTAACTCTACACCAGAGAAATTAAACAATCCCAATTTTCAGGCCAATAATTACAACAATCAAGCTCATATCCGATCTTTAGCTTCTGTATAAATCCTTGGCCATTATAACTAATCTAGGAAATGGCAGTCACAATAAAATTCAGATTCCTTTCGAGTAATTTTGTGATACATTAATCCCAGTTCAAGTGAAAAATATCAGAGATTGAATGTGCCTGGAGAAACTAAAGGGTAGGAGATGGGGCAGGAGTATGAGCAGATGCGCTGGAGTTGAGAGTGGAGTGAGGAGCTGAAATTTCCAATGGGATTGGCCAGGTATAGACCAGACAGTGAGAGAGGGGAAACTGCAGAGCTAGCAAGAGAGATAGTACAGAGATTGCTGTGTTATCAGGGAGCTGAAACTCAGCTGTTTATCATCCTGATACAAAAAATGAATGAGTGAGAACTCACAGTTTATAACCTCTGTCTGAAATGAGTGGGTAGAGAAAATCTGGGTACTAGAGTCACAGGTAGAGGAAAAGTGAGAGTGATTATGTTCAGCAAACTGGTCAAACTCTGACTGCTCACTCCTCAAAAAACAAAGAAACCAGAAATTCTGAACAATTCCAAACAAGAACTCAGCAAAAAGCTGCCATCTTCTATTCAAAAATATGTTTAACAGCTAATCCTGCTAAGCTTTCAAATCTGCTGAAATACTTCTTACCTTCAAGTATCTGAATGAGAACCATTGAATGCGTCCCTGCAACATGACTACCAGATATTTATGTTGGTGCTTTGCAAAAACTATTATTAAGGGAGATAGTTTAAGACAATGTGCCATGTTCCATTTCCTATCTGGTGATTTGTAGGCTATTTGTTCTTATCAAAGCAATCTGAAACTCTCAATATCCTTGATATGCACATCTCTCTGCAGTCATTTGTGGGAGGTATCCCTTTCTACAGAGAAATAAACAAAGGCCTGAATCTCTTGTCCTGAAAAAAATATAAATGCTGCCATTCAGCTGCCTCCTGGCTTCAGCCCGTGAAAAATATGGGGAAATAACACCAGGTACAGTACAAAAGAACTGGGGCATATCACTTTTCATCCACACTGGACTCTCTATTTTCAGCTGTCACTTCTTGAGGTCTAAATACATGTACACACACTTCTTATTTTCCCAGATTTTCTGCTGAAGTTCACATTCATGTGAGAGCAGCCTGGGCCACCCTCACGCACCATGAATGCTTTCCCAGGACGTGGTCCCAGAGCAGCAGTTTGACACAGTGCAGCACAAAGCTCTGAGGAAAAGTCTCAGTGTCTGGCGCCAGGCACGCCACAACCACAGAGCTGAGGTGAAATGTTTACATGAGATTTTTGAGGTCTCACATCAAAAGTGATGACTTGTAACTCCAAACCCCCAGCAAGGGAGTGATCATGGTTTGTTTTATTTATGATGAGGGGAAAAATTCTGTTTTAGGTTGCTGCTGATTTGTCAGCTAAGCACGTCTTCAGTTTAAAGGAACAAGTGACTGCAGTAACTTCAAATTTACCAAACCCAAGAAGATAAAAATATGATTGGAAAAGAAAGAGGTGAATTGTTTTCTGTAATTATAATGTGAAGAATGAAATTAAGACAGAAACAGGTGACTTATTAGTTGGAAAAATAATTGTGATATTAAAATCACCCTTAGAATTAGGGAAAACCTAGAAACCCATAAAAACGTTTCAGGTTCACAGACAGAAAAGTTAACACAGGGAAAACCACAGTATCAATTAGGTACTGTTTTCCTCAACATATTTCCAAAGTTTTGCAGTTTTTTTAAATTTGTATTTGTTTATTTTTGTTTACATTTGATTCACATTCCCTCTTCTGTCTGAACACTGAAGATTGGTCAGGTTGTCCTGGTTTAGGCTGGGGTAGAGTTAATTTTTCTTTTTAGTAGCTGCTGCAATGCAGAATTTTGCATTCAGTATGAGAATAATGCTGATAACACACTGATGTTTTGGTTGTTGCTGAGCAGTGCTTATCCCAAGTCAAGGACTTCTCAGTGTTTCATGCTCTGCCAAGTGAGGAGAGGCACAAGGAGCTGGGAGGGAGTATGACTGGGACAGCTGACCTGAACTGGCCAGAGGGATGTTGGATGCTACAGAACATGATGCCCACCCAGTACTTAAACTGGTGACAACTAGGTGGAAGTTCAGGAGGAAGCTGGTCACCAGTCAGCAGGTGATGAGCAATTGTATTGCGCATCACTTGTTTCTTTGGAGTTTATTTTTTCTCTCCCTTACTATTATTGTTTTTGCTATCATTAGTATTATTAGAATATTTTACATAGTTTCAATTAGTGAAGTGTTCTTATCTCAACCCAAAAATTTCTGGGTTTTGTTTGATTGTTTGCTTGCTATTTTTTTTCTGATTCCTCTCACCATCCCACTAGGTGGAGAGGCATTGAGGGGCTGTCTGGTACTTAGCTGTCAGCTGGGGTTAAACCACGACACGTGTGCTCGGCACTAACACAGAAACTGGCTGGAGTTTCTGCCCTACACAGAAAGTGCCACTCTCAGGGCACCGAGGGGCTGCCAGCTGCACTGTGCACCTCCTCCAGAAGCCCCAGGACAGCTGCAGTCTGGAAACCTGGTAGTCAGATCATCCTGCCGCTGCCTCTGACCATGCAGGGCAGGACATTCTCTCATTCTCAGCACATGGCACGTGCCTGGCAGGCTGCACTCAGCCTGCACCCCTGGGCTTGAAACCCAAAGGGAACAGATCGGTGCCTGTGTGTGCTCCAGGGGAAAGAGGTCTGACCAGGGAAAAAGGCAAGTGTCACTCCCAGTGCTGACAGGACAGACACAGCCTTGGAAATGTTCGTCCTTCTGGAGCTGCTGCACACCCCAGGGACAGAGATAGGCCAGGACAAGGCTCTGGAACGCCCCTAAACATGTATATCATAACACACGCAGCCTGGCAGCTCAACATCATCAACTCCAGAAACAATTTTAGAGATGAGCTTCAAGCACCCTGGATTCTAAATCAGCCATTCTACCTCCTGCAGCAAGCAGGAAGGAGCCTGCTCCCAGCTTTGCCGTGGGAGCAACAAGCGATTTGTTCCAAGAGCTTGTCATTTTCCCTATTGGCATTAAATTCTCTCAAAGATTCTCTTCTCTCTTTGGAGGTTTAAACTCCATCCTCTGCTGATAAACACCACAAGGTCTGTGCACTAACCAAACCTCCTGCTCGGGTGCTGCTCTCATTTCAAGAGCAATTCAAATGGCATTGACTCCTTATGGATTTCTGGCTATTTTGAGATTTAGTTTAAGCTGAGAGGAGTTTCCTTCCTCAACTCTGATTCATGGGACTGGACAGTAAAATCTGGCTCTTTTTCAGCTGTGTATCAGTCATGTAACTAATTTATCTTAAAGTCTGACTCACAGCAGGGTAATGAATTCTTCCTTTAAAAAATCAAATGAAAAGAGCTACACAAGTGTGCCTGTTTGTCTATATGTGTGAGAGGAACCTACTGCAAAATGTGTGGGAAGAAAACAGTGTGTGAAATGTACTCATATGAGACTTTTTACTTTGCAACTGATACTAACAAAAAAAATAAAAATGAGACAGATCATAATCTGTCCTCCTGCAGGATTCAATGAAGATTTCTACGATAAAAAACAAAAATATGGAAACAGGCTTTACAGTGCAGCTTTAAAGGTAGCACCTCTCAGGTTAATACATGTAGTACACAGTTTAAAACACATAAAAATCCTGTAGTCATTGCCTTGAGGTGACAAAAAGAAATCTGAAATATGGAGGGCAGAAGACAGAGAGGGAAGGAGGGGGATTTAAGATTTTCCAGAAATTCCTCTTCTACTCTCCCTTCACCCTGCCTTGCTCTGGACCCTCCTAAACCACACTATAAACCAAACATAATTTAGAGAGCACTCTATGATGAGTCTAATTCCATCTATTTAAAAACTAGAGTAATGTGGTAAACTGTGAAGTCTGTTTCCCAAGCTTCTCTTTTCAGAGGAGAGCTGTCTTCCCCCAAGTTTTAAATGAACTGAGGTAATTTTAGACACTGCTGCAATCTAAGTAGTCGTGGCTACAAATATTTATACTAGAACCTTTTAAAAGAGTGAAAAAAGATGAATTTTAAATAAACTGCAGAAGTACAAAAAGATTAGGATAGATAGATACTATCTGAAGAATTCTGAGGAGCTTCCTATTGCATTTCTTGACTTATAGTTAAAGATAGTACAGCTGAAAAGAAAACTGAGTGGGATTTTTTTCCTCAGCTGTTTATGATAGCACAGAGTACTTCTTGGAAAGGAGAACTTGAAATCCATAGTAACCTTCTTATAACAAGTTAAAGCTATTCGTGAAAAGTGGCCAAGGCCCGTGATCAGCAGATACCAACACACACTAAAAATGGAAGGACAATAAATCTCTGCAGCTCACTAACTTGTGATCATTAAAAAATGTTGGTTTGGGCATGCCCTACTCAGTGAGGAATACGCTCAACTGAAACATATTATTTCAAAAGAAATCTGGATTTCTTCTCATGGGGATGCCATACCCCCCACATAGAGACAACCCAAGTCTACACTAACACCCCAACTTATTTTTCAATAATGTTAACAGGAAGGTAACTGTGACACATTAAGATATTTTACTTATAGGCAGCAAAAAAGACAATACAAAGAACTCTGTGCAAGACAGACTATTCACCATGTACCAGGAATTTTTACTGCCACGGAGGCAGAAATGGGAACAAGATGCTTTAGGAAATAAGGATGATCTGCAAAAATAAAATAAAACTAAAAAATTCAGGGACACCTAGCCTGATTTTCATACAGTTCTCTGACAAAAAATGACAATGCTATCATTGCTGGTATTTGAAACAAAAGTGTTACTGCAGCTATGATGGTCTAGAGCTCTTAGCAAAGATATTTTGCATTTTAGATTTTAGTTAGGTTATATCCTTCAAGGGAACTATCTGGCAAGTCCTGAGCAGTGAAGAACTCCGGAAGAAGAGGTACAGAAAGTGCCATCAGACCTTGCTGGGGGATGACTGGACAAACCCAGAACTCTCAGGTCACTCCCTTCCCTGTACTGAGACCCAATGTGGGACCTTAATGGTGTCAAAAGAGAGAGCAGCTGTCTAATATGAGGAGGTGCCAGTCCTAAGTGGGCTCTCACAGGCCAGGGAAAGACAAAAAGAGAACAGAGTCCCCTTCAGTGCTGTGTTTAGCGAGCACAGAGCATTTATGAGAACAAAACGAGCAACCTGGTCCATCTAGACAGCTTTGTTTTTCTGTTTCTCTGTCTTGTCATCCTATTTCATACTTAAACGGATAAAAAAATCGTCCTCCCAAACTTTGGGAATTAGTGTATGGTCATAGGGACAAAAACAGCACACAAACACCTCCTGCAGAAAAAAGATAATTTATATTTAACAGCTTAGCCTGAACAAGGAATTTTTTTTCTTACACTGGAAGATTCTGATACTGAGCCTACAAGGTAATCAAATTCACATCTAAAGACAGCAAAATTCTTTACTACCAGTTCTTGAGTGTTATTCAGCACCTAGGAACAAAGCATTATAGTGTTCAAACAAAACACAACTCAGAGTAACAAACAGCACTCAAAACAGCTTATCAAAATAATGTTTGAATGCACTGTTATTCAGCATTTAAAAATTTTTTCTTAAGATCAATTTAGAGATGACTGACTTTACTGATGCACGTAAACTAACAAAAGTAAGGGAATGTACTGTACTCACAGGCTATGAACAAGGCAAAAAAAGTGTGTATTGCCTTTTTATGCATGTTTAGTAGAATTTAATAAAGCTGATGTTTATTTCACAATTAACGTATAGCGGAAGTACTGCTTACTGAACAACCAATGAAAATTATTATCCCTCGCACTCTAATTTTATTCATAAAACCAAAAGCCTTCAAACTCAACAACTTGGAGTAAAATTCTACTTTGTCTATTCCAAAGACAAAATTACTGAAATGTTGTCTTTAGAACAGCAGTCACACAGTAAAGTCTGCAGCACTGAAACCTGATACAAAAACAATTGCTTTTTCCATAGCCATGGGATTTAGGAAATTTCAGGCACTAGGAAAGAGCCTTCAGATTTTCTTTGCTACTTTTTAATTGAGTGCTGAAGTATGCTACACAAACCTACTTGCTTCGATGCTCTGCACTGAGTTATTAAAATGCAGAAATTTTGAGAACTATACAGTAAATAAACCCCTTCTAGCAGGAAAAAGCCTCTAACTTCAACATATTTTTGTAGTAACGTTTCTCCAAATTACCTGGACTCCTTCTCTTCCACCCACTTAAAAATATCTGTCTCAAGTCCTTGTTTCAAAGCACCAAACTCTGGGAAGGAATCTCAAAAGTTTTTATGTGCTATTTTCCTGTAAGCTATTGTTGTCACTGTTGTGAGATTCTATGTAAAAAAATACCAAAACAAAACAAAAAAGCCAACATCCATTTAGAACTTTAAAACCATGGAAACAGTTATTTATTTAAATATTTACAGATTCCTTCTTTTATCCATATTTTAGAAATGCTTCAGGAATCTTAGTGTTCATCACTTGCATCACTAAGACAAGAACCTTCAGGGCTTAATCTCTTCTTCAGACAGTCTTCTCATTTCCTTCTGATTAACTTTTAAGATTTCTATTCTTTCACCAGAAATTGGTCGCAGTCAAACTCCTCAGATCCTTGATAGAAATCTGACATGCTATCAGAGTTTACAGCAGTCATTAAGGGGGAAATGGGCTCTTTAAGCTACAGAAATCACAGGAGATGGTCTCCTTCATTCATCTTGCCAAAAGTTCACTAATTAAAAAAATCCTGAAGTTCATTGGACAATCATTACTCTTCCTTCCTCCTTCAAGGGACTGAAGGCAGAATATGGCTTCAAATCTGTTCTTTCAAAGGAAGAGATACTGATTTAAAGAGAGAACACATAGACAAGTTCAGATTTAAATCCAAATCCCAGTTTTAAAACTCACCCTCGAGACTGTGAGGCATTCACTGCAATGTATAATAACTGCTGTACACCTCAACAGCCTTTCTGTAATCCCATAAAATTCTGAATTTCGTCTTTTCTGTTTTAATGTAGATAGTGCAGATGATCATACAGCAATTACATTTACAGCCAACTTATAATGTGCACCAGCAGCCTGACACAGTGGAAACATTTATATGGTATCAGACAGATGAAAGATTCCTTTCATTCCGGGTAGTATTCTCAGCCCTTCCCAGAAGCATTATCAAATAGATGTCTTTCACTGTGTGCCTTGAAGCTACTTTGCACACAGAGGAGGTGGAAGGAGGAGGAAATTCCAGACCTGAAGCATGTGCCACCTTTTCGGATTAAAATTCCTTGTCAGTTGACTCCCACAGCAAAGTCACAGCCAGAAGTGACTTATCAGAAGTCTCACTCACTGTCTGCCTTGCAGACAAGCTCTGTTAACCCCAAAATTAAAGCCATCACAGTCTAAAAAGGCTTGGTATCAGAGACTGCCACTGTAAAATATGAACTGGCCGGTATAATTTCCATAGGAATTCCTCTTTTTTCCTGCCAAACTGATAACACCGAATGTGTTTAGTGCCTTTGAATGGCAAAATTTACATTTTACAGCTCTGTCACTGCTGCTGCAGGTTTAGGTGTAGGTGAGACAGGGCACTGTACCCAGTGTTGCACGGTCCTCCAGAGTCACTCCGTGAGGAAGGAGAGCTGGGAAGAACTCCAAGATCACCATTCACTACCAGTCTGCTGCACAGCCACCTACGGCCACAGCGCTGGGGTCACTCTTGTGAAGCCCTGCAGTCAACTGACCACTTGACCTGTTACTCTTAACTCCTGCTGTCTCATCCACACTGCCACTGCTGCAATGGTTCCTGGCCAGCTGCAGAGTAGGGAGTCCTAACTTTCAGAGAGAAAAGCTCATTTCATCAGAAATTATAAACTTATTATAAAATTAGATGTCAAAAAAGCCCAATTAAGGACTGCAAATGGGAGCAAAGCAAATGGAAGTAGGTGAAAAGACGCAAAACCTCTGGTTGTTAGATTTGCTTGAAAGTATTTTCATGGTTAAATGTGAAATTTGCAGATTCCTGAAGAAGCCCTACTTCCATTTACATTAATGGCAAAATGAATTCTCTTTCAATACTGAAGTTCTGAAGTATGCGTTTTTGATAACCTTTTGTATATCTTAGGAACATTGTTTTCAATTATATACATAATAATGAAATGCATAATATTATAATTTCTACAGTCCTGCTTTGAGGCATAAAACTGAGCAAGTCACGTAATAGAAACCTACACAAAACATGAAAAGCATCTTGCATATATATCAAACACAATACTATATAAATACCATAAATATATTCAGCTTGCTTAGTACTAGAGCAAGAGAGAAATCCCCTGGCTCCAGTGATGCCATTTTTCTGGCCATTTTTTCCTTTTCTGAAGTACATCAGCTACTTGGTAAAATATAATGTGTTGGCAAAATATAATGTATTGTACTCTGGGCTGCTTCCTGGCATTATGTATTGACTGAGGTATTTATTTAATAATTAATCATCTCCTGAATGAAATGCTTCCACATGTATTTAGCAACATCTCTGGATGCCTTACAGATGCAGCACACATTGCTGCAAAATGAAAACAGAGGGCTGAACTCTCCAATTTTAGGTATATGGAAACAACATCAGGATTACATTTCCTTAACTATTTAATTTTTCAAGGAGACAATAAGATAACTTGACAGTTTTAGGGATGGAAATGCTTCTAAGCTGCAGGAGTAAAACACTAAATGAAGGGTTCAAACTTCACCATGTCACTACAGAACTCCGAATTTGGTTTATGGATATGGCTGAAGTCACAATAAGAACACAACATCTGTGTGTAGGAAACACTTACGAGCCCCAGAATTAAGAGCCTGTACATAGGGAAATAGTGATTCCAATAACCAGCATCTGTGACACCAGTGCCATGAGCAGGAAGAACACTGAAATGGAACTGATATTCCCTCCCCTCTCTTGTACTTTATACAGTTAACAGTTTATTATACAGAGAGAGGGAGAGCTGAGCTGAGAGTTCCTAGTCCAGGGACAAGGCCTGGGCTGGCTCCCAGCTCAGAGGCAGCGCTGTGGCTGTGCAGCATTCCGAGGGCATTCCCAGGACAGGGAGCCCTGCAGGGCCTGCACCATGCAGGGTCTATCCCACCGAGCAGGGAGGGGCAGAGCTATGCAGGGGGAAAGGGTCCCATGGATCCAGGGCATCTCCCTGTGAGACCCCGGGCTCACTGTTCACCTCATTCCATGCACACCTCCCTGCCAGCCAGGAATCCCAATTGTCCCAGTGCTGCACGCTCCCCCTTTCAGCCCCCAGATAACCCTCCCCAGGGGAGCCACACACGGGTCAGCCACAGTGGGAGTGGGAATGACGAGCAGAGAAGATAAATCCCTTTCTTAGCAGGGCTGCCACCCCCGAGGCCCTGGAGGGCACTGCCTGCAGCCCCTGTGTGCTGTGTGCCACGTTCCCTGAGTGGACACTTGGCAGATGAGGACTGTCCCTTTCCTGACACAGACGCACATGTAGGGGCACCACCAACAGCTCTCCTATTCCTTCTCTGGCACAGAGTCTGGCACAGAGACACCACAGCCTGTTGCTGAGATACCGAAGGGGAAAAAACCCAAAACAAAGCCCCACAAATAACCCTACCCCAAACCCAAACCCACACCAAACCCCCTCCTTGCCCTTTGCTGAATTTAACATGCCTGCACAGCAGCAGCTGTGACTTCTGAGGCTGATTTGCAGTGCAGCCCTCTGTTTACAAATATGCAGCAAAAATAACTCAGTTTGGCACAGCAGAACACACATTTTCCAAGCCCTACAGCCAATAGATCATGTGATGATAACCAAAAGTGCAGAAAAGACTTGTCATTTGCATGCCTTAAATCACCCAGAAAAAAAAAAATCATTAAATCATAAAAAATGAGCAACCAAACAAAAAATTCAGAGCTGTGTGTCCACCAGTCAGAGCAATCTTAAGTTAGTACTGAAACAAGATCAGTCTACTTTTCTAGATGGAGCATAGTCAAAAAGCTGACCCTTTAGGACATAAAAGAGAGCATTTTAAAAAGAGAAGAGGAAAGGAGGGAAAAAGAGGAGAAGGCAGAAAAAGGAGGAAAAATGTGAAAAAATCTGAATGGAAAATGCATTTTCTAGGAGTATTTTTTTCCTCCAATAAAACTTGTTCTCTTGGATATGCTAATAGGATTTTGATCATAATTTATTTCATTACCAACTACAAATTGTCCTCACACATTACAGTTTCTTACATCAATCCCTCCCACGAAGACATTAGCACAGACAAATGGCTCAGGAGGTAATCAATTCACACTGGGAAACAAATTATCCCATGACAATATCCTCAGAGCAAAGCTGCCACAATGTAAATATCTACTGTGCGCTTAAAAAATTAGGATCTTGATGAATCAGAACTTAGGTTACGATCTTGTCCCTTAAAAATACCAGTTTATTATCAAAAAGATCTTAATTTCTACTATCTACATAGTTAAGTAATATTATATCTATTAGCACTATTAACCTAAATGGGATTTCAAGAATGTTTTTGTTTATTAGTTTGAATAGGACTATGAAAGATTAGGGCTACCAATAGCTTATTTCCAGAAATGCAACTGTTCAACCAGTCATTAAGACAAATTTTCTTAATAGCAACATTTTACAGGAACTGCAGTTGATTTAAGATGTGATCTTAGAACAAATCACTATTTAAAAAATAATTCTGTTTTTTCCTTTGAATAAACTGTGCTTACTGCGCACATGCTTATCTTTTTTTCTGCAATGCTGAGCGTGAGAGCTGCTTGGTTATTTTACAAACATAAGGTATCGGTTTTGATGCATAAACATCATGGTGGCAAACAGAACAGAACATCCCAAAATTCTTGGTTTTATGAGAGCTTCAACAAAAGAATTCAATACTTTCCTAACAGAGGGACACCAAATGTTTCTGGTGGAAAAAGGAGAGCAGGTTAAGGACGAGACCTTTCCTGTTACAGTAAATGTGTCAAAACAGAGGCCTGTTACCAAATAAAATACTTTTAAGCCTATACTTCCCCAGAACTCCATAATGACTAATTCCCAGTGAACAGAGCAAAGGACAGAAGGACCATCAGTGCCCAAAAAAAAAGCATCAGGATGACATCATTGCCTGTCTGCTGGCCAGGAAAGGAAGAGAGGGATTATCCGAATGGTGAACATCTGGATTGTGTATATAAAGGCAGTGAAGGATTTTTATACATATTAGTTCATGGAGTTCCACTGAATTTTTTATCTTACAAAGAAACAGTAGTGCTCCGATATGCTTCTATAATGAAAAAGCAACAGGAATTCCAGTGGTCTGGGTCAGTGTATTAAGAGACACAAACAGATTTATCATTCACTGCTTCTCTACTATATTTAATTGAAAAAACTTGGCAGATACTTGAACTTTTGCAACTCTTTCTTCCTGAATGAAAACAATGCAGCTTAGTAACACTGACTTTCTTCTTTCTGATAGCTTTTTAGATACAAAGATTGCAAGTGACACCATTCTGAACCTGAAGAACTGAAGTTCAAAACATACTCAGCTCCCCATCCCAGTATTGTAAAGACTGCTTAAAAAAATCTTAAATGTCAAATATTTCCATTTCCTCAGAATACATCTCAAGCCAAATTTGTATTTTCACAATTTTTTATCTCTAGAGTTGTACAAACACCCCCCCCCACGCTCTCACTACTATACCTC
>VYZT01023065.1:3689-48416 GCA_013400735.1 Pomatostomus ruficeps | reverse complement strand
CCCCCCTTTATTCTAGTACAACTTTATTCTTTGCAAAGAAACGTTCTTACCTTGAACTGTTAAAGTTGCTGATGCCTCAGCTTTTCCAACCATATTTTCTGCAACACAAGTGTACGACCCCATGTCTCCTGCCATAACTTTCCTGATTTTCAAGGTATGATCATCACGGATTTCGTATCTTTAAATACACATAGCAGTTAACAATGAATAGGAATAACAGAACTTTGTACAATTTCTGTAAAGGGTAAAGGTATGGGGGATTTGCTCTCAAATATTCTTATTTCTGTATTTCCCATAAGGGAAAAAGAGTAAAAATACTTATAAATTGATAATGCAAAATGAAGTTTTAAAACCAAAATTTACCTATGTATTTGAAAACTTTATTCAGATACTATTTACACACAGTTGCAAAGTCCTAATAAAAAACATCTTAATTGTTAGAATTCTTTTAACAAGTAAATATAATAATAGCTTTTATTCTCCACCTGAATGATTTTTAAATATGGTTGAAAAGAAAATATTGTTCCCAAGAATACCAGAACTGCTTGAAAGTCAAGATTAATCACAATTCGTTCCTATTTTTTTTCCTAAAAAACAATGTGGCCTTTTACCAATTTCCCTCCTTTCATCAACTTTCTCTCTTTTTTGTATAATGCAGTCAATGTGTTTCTATTTATGGTAAGTAGATTTTTCTCTTAAAAATGACAGTTTTTATTAAAGCTATAGACTAGATTATCAAGAAGCTGGATTTGTTGGCTGAAGCCAACTGCTAAAGGATTTTTTCTTTCAGTCCACTCCTCTAATAATTTTTAAACTGATAATTAGGATTTCAAAGTAAGTAAATAGGTATTTCATCTGTCTCTATAGCTATCTACCATAGGGTGTATTTATATTTAATAAGATGGTTTACTTTTTGGCCTGAATTACAGCAATGACAAAAAAAGAAGTTCATTTGAAACCTAGTAACAAAACTATGTATAACCAAGGCATCTTTCTACATTACCAGACTACACTTTACATCAATAGTATATATTGGAATATATACTTCTTGATGTTGTCATCTCTTTTACTATTTGTTATACATTCTCCAAAACTTTCAGTAATCACAAAAGACTCTTCAGGTGAAGAATTAATAGGTATCTGATATTACTGGCTGAACTTGGTTATTTTATGTTATACTTGTCATGTGTCGTCACAACAAAAACTTGAGAACAGGCAGTTCTTCATTCTCAACATAAATAAATTGTGAATTCAACTAGAGCACAATGCTGATTAGAAATGTCCTATTGGAGCAAGCCAGGCCTTTTGCATTCAGGACAAAGAAATGCTAGCTGTCAATCACTGAATGGCCCCTTCATACACCAAGGCAGGTGTCACAAAAAGGGTAACTCCAAGCACTGCACCTTGCTTTTGGTAGCTCCCCATCGTCCTTCCTCCATCTCACTGTAGGGACTGGGTCACCTCTTGCCTCACACTTGAACTCCGCGCTGTCCTCCACAGTTACCGCCAGATTGCTCGGTCTCTTCACAAAAGATGGCCTCTCTAAAGGGAGAGGAAAGGGAAAAAGGATTAATCCAGCAATTCTGTGTCCCAATTGCACAAGATCTGTGAGGCTGCTCGCAGGTGTCAACAGTAGTGTTCCATGCAATGATTTCCAATGCTGCATTAGAAAAGTAACATTTTCTGTCACCAGCACATGAAGTAAAACAAGCCCAAAAAAACCCCCAAGAATGTCCTCTCTGTAGTGTTTGTTCATAAAAACTGCTGCTATCCCTGACTTAAACTGCAGGACATGGATGATCCAAGTCCTGGCTCACCGGAGTCAGATTAATGGCTGTGTGCTTATGGTCAGACTTTCTGGAACAAAAGGTGATCTCAGTAAAGGGTGTGCTATTCTGGTAAACCCTACAAATTTCAGGAAAGGTATTGATAACACTTTTCCACCTGTAACAGGTTCAAAGCTGTAGGTTGCTGGGCTATTCATACTTGCATAGTTCCACACCAGGCTGCACTGCAGCAAGGTTTGCACGTTCCCAAGGATAAAAGCAGTCTTAAACAATTTTGGGAATATTCCAGGAATGACCCATGTAGAAGAGCAGCACCAGATGACAACAGCATGTCCATAAAAGAACTGGGAAGGTTTAACAGGAGAGTGCTTGGCAGGTTTTTTTGCCTAAGGCAGATGAACTTTTTGTCCATAAACCTGTGAAAGCTCTGAAGGAGTTGAGAAGGCAGTTGCATGTTTTGACTTGTATGTATTAAAGATAGAAATATCATCCCTGTGGAGCTCAAAGAGTCTGAAGCCATTAGCACCATCAGGAAGTGTGAACACCCAAAAATATACCACAAATTTCTCACAGGAGTCCAAAACGATCAGACAGAAGGATAAAGAGACAATCCCATGCTCTTCGTGTCTCACATTTGTGTTTGAAAAAAGCAGTTCTAAATATTGCTCAGGCTTTGCAGATATAGAGATTCAGTATTACAAAAACTTAGTGGTTCAAAAAGGAAATGTGAACTGAACAAAACCTTATTTAAAAGAAAAGCTTCCTTTATTCTCGAGGATGTCCAGACCAGCTGGACACTTGTGTCATAGAAAACTTTGTTGGCAATGGTAGGAAATAACGTTAAATGAAATAGCAAGCTGATATTTAAGTTGTCAGTTCCAGTCTGGGTTCATATACAAGAAGTGAGAAATAAAACAGAGATCTACAGACCTAAATCTAGCTGTGAATTGAAAAGATAAAAATACAGACAATCCTCTGCCCTGGCCCCTTCCTTGTAGGTGCTGAAAAAACAAAACCTGAATGTAAGAAAAGAACATTCCAGATTAAACCTCAGAGCAGGAATAATTTGGGCAAGAATATTTAACTTAGCTATGCAAGAGAAAAAGGACTGATCTGCTAAGTCCAGGACTGCTGCCCAACTGCAAAACCCACAAGAGGCACATTGTTCTCCAGATCAGGTTCCTAAAGGAAGAGTAATGGACTTCCAGAGTTTTTGTCTGCCCATTCATAACACTCTCATTCAAATGCAGAAATGGATAAGGGAAACCAGCACTGATTTAAGGATCTATCTTTGTCACACAACTATTTGGTACATACAAGGAAAGCTTAGCAAGGATCACTTTGAAACTTTCTAATATTACAGTTTCTGGCACGTAATCCTCCCTCTGATCTAAAGCAGAGACCTAGAAGCAAAAGTTCAACTTCTAAATAACCCAACCTCATAAATAGAAGATTAATGTAGAAAAATTCTAATATATGAAGTCAGCATATTTCTCGTGCTTTTTCACGCATATCCAAGTCTGAGTTGAAAGAGTAAGGTGTATTAAAGATTTCTAGACACAGACTGGTAAGACATTCAAAGCTCTGCTGCCCCATTTGAAAACAAAATCTCGCTAGTTTCCCCAGGCTGAAAATCTGAAATACGTCTGAAAGGAACTAGAGATGAAGAAAAAGCCAGAGAGAGCTCTGCCTGCAATGGACCCCTCTTACAGGTGTTCAGCAAGAGATGTATTTTATCAGCCTAAGTTACAAATGAGTCAGCCCATGATTCCCTGGCTGGCAGCAGATTAGTGATGAGCCATTAACAGGTACACTTAAAAAAGAGCCTGGTGCCAGGACTTTACTCGTGCAATTGCAACTTACTTGGCAATTTAGATTTTGCTTGAAAGTTCTAAAAGTCTATGTGATAATGAACTTCCTCCCCTAGTGCTTTAAAAGTGTTTCTGGAAAACCAAAATGAAACAGTACAGGGGATCACAAAGTCTTCCTCAGCTTTTAAAGGGTTACACACTACCTTCTTCCTGGATATTCACTTTGAACAATTTTAAGATGGCATAAAATCTTGTTTTATTAAGGAAACCCCTGCTCCACATGAAACTCTGAACAGGTCTTCAAGCTGAGTCCTAGCTCTGCAATGTAGGGAAGGCAGATAAAAGTGCCAAACACTGACAATCTCATCCTGTGAAGATAAAACACCAATTTCTTTGGCAGAAACAATCAAGCTATCTCAAGCCTCCTCTACTTTAAAGTAAAACGGGGCATACTTTGAAGGAAAACCACCTAAGTTCTTCCATGCTGAAGGAATACTGAAATTGCACTTGGAATTACAGCTTCCTTGCTGAAGTAGCAACAAAACATGCAATTTTCAGCTGAGCTCAGTTATCCTGAATGAAAACATATTTTTGATGCTCAGAGGGACTACTGATAGGATCACTTGAGCAAGCAGAGCTGTTGTAGCTTTACAACACTCAGTATACACTCCTATAAATGAAAGGATAATTATTCCAAACAGAAATTTAGAATAATTCTGATTCTTTCCAGTAAGATGGAAAAATTAAGCCTCTGCTTCTTAACTTTGTTAATTTTTGTTTTGCTGTTATTTCACAATGCCGATCCAGTTGTGGACACTGGAATTATTTTCAGTTTGAGAATTAAATACAAAAGCATCTTTGGATAGGAAAAATTGTCCCATGTGGGCTTGCAGTGCCATTACCTTCCTTCTATTTACTAGATCACAACCATGAGAAAAACATTTTCAACACTGAAAAGGATATGGATGAGAATGATCTTTAAAAAAAAGGCTTATTAGGAAACCCAAAAGTTGGACATTTTCATTAAGAGATTCTTAAAGGAGTTCTTACCTAAAACAGTGAGCTCTGCAACTTCACTTTCACGTTCTCCAACCATATTTGTTCCAACACAAACGTATTTGCCAGCATCATTCTTTCTCGTGTATGTGATCATAAGTTTTCCTCCTCTGATCTAGGACAAATAAAGGATAACAAAAATACTTTAATATGAATTATCAATTTAATAATAATAACTTTAAAAATATTTTGTTACAGATAACGAAACAGAACAAGCCATCAGTGATTTTCCATATCACATAAAAAAGTGGAAAAAAATTACTATTAGCCTAATTTCCTTCTCTTATGCAAAAAGCTTGCCTTTTTGTTTTATATCAGTGTTTTAAAGTCTCTGAGACCTGGACCCTCATTAGTTTTGTCTTCATTCTGTGTAATGTAATGCTGGCTGTTCACCAGCCTGTTTAACGCTTGTTAGCCAGAAGGACTCCAATTCCTTCCCATGTATTGATACAATCAGGTGGAGACTAAAAATTAGCGCGAGACATAAATCTCATTTTCACATCAAGTGCTGCAATTACTTTTTCCTGTCAAGAAATATGTGCACGCTATCCTGCTGCTGGTTGTACTCATTATTCATGAATGTTGTGTTTGTTTTGGTTTTCATTTCTGAAGGAAGTGAAGGAAATTCTTTATTCTTTAGTTCTTCACTTTAGATAAGTAACTTTAAAGGCTGATAATCAGATGAGTGAAAGCAATTAAATTCTTACTGGGAAATGAATAACATTTGGCTCTTAATTTTGAATTCAGCTTTTGGGAGATAATGGAATTCCAATAACCATCAAATTAGAAAACACACTTACCTTTGTGATTCCAAATCTTATTGTGTTATATAAAAATACACATTAAATGCATTGAAAATATCTGATCTGCCTTTAAAAGGATTTATTCTCCCATTTTACTGACCAAATGGTTGAACAAGTTTCAAAGTTCAACAAAATCCAGCAAAATTTGTGTAGGCAGCTGAATATGCACCATGTTTACTTTAATACACTAAGAAAGTTCCTTAATTACCTAAACCACGTTTTGACGCGCACATATGCTTACAAGCCCCATCACTTATGAAAACCACTGGAGTTCAGGGCTTGGGTGGAAGCAGACAATAAATAAAAGCTACATATGAAGCTACATGAAAGGGCCTAATATGGTCAGCGACAAGGAGAAGAGTGTTCTCCAGATGAGGTATTTAGCTCGAGTTGCCTGCAGCTAGAAATCTATCCCAGGAAATGTGACATCTCGAGCGGCGTTGGGCTCTTATTGTCATTGCAGGATGTGGAGGCACAAAGATGACAGTCAGTTATTGAGATAAATGGCCGTGCACGTGGAATGTAGACAGCGCTGCATACAAATTTCATTCTGTTGCCTTTGGCACTCACTGCTCGAGAGCACATGAGATATGTCCTTTATCATTCAGAAAGCTGGTAACGCTGAAATTTCAGTGGAGATTTGAGGCATGAGGGATGAAAAAATAAAGGTGACCTGCAAACACACATTTTTCAAGAATCTATGCGCATTTTTGGATTGCTGACTGCCTGAACTGCTAAACATGTAAAATGTAACTAGAAGTTTATCTTTATTTATTCCTGTTTTACATCTCCCTAAATCACAGAAAGCAATTTATTTTCCAAATAATGTATGCAAAGGATTTTTTAAAAAAATCAATTTTTGAACAACTTCCACTTGCATTGTGGGGTATTTGTATATCCAGATACATATGGAGAAATAGATACCTTTCATGTATATAACTACTGACCACACTGGCTATAACAAAGAAATGTATTTATGTATCACAAGAGTTTACCAACTCATCTGATGATTTCAAACCCATGTAAACTGAAATCGGTGATTTTCGTGCATGTCTTCAGAGCCTAAATCCTAGTGACATTCAGTAGCATTTGTGCTCCTCTGTTATTTTATCACTGAAGAAAATCCCATTCAAATCCACCACAATATGACAAAACTGCGTATCTTGCACGAATTGTAACCTTAAGCAAGAACAATCCTGGGAATTTCTTGTAGGAATCACTACAAGACTCTCTTCAAAGCATAGATGGAGAGAAGCATTAAAGCAGAAACATATGAAAAACCAAAAAGTCATTGAAAGCTGCTTTTTTTGCAAGTTATTTGAGCTTTAGATAAAGAAGAAGACGCAGAGGAAATACTCCCTCATGGATGTTGAGGCAGACTTCCTAAGATGTGACATGCATGCTGAAGGAAGCTGTGCTTACAAGATGGAATTCTGAATGCATGTGCAAAGGGGTTTCTTTTGTTTCTTTTGCTTAGGTGGCTGGTTTTCTTAAAACATGAGAAGGGTTTGGAACTTTAGCTACAACGATGGTTATTCCACGTGGAATTGTGATGAATTACACAGCTACAATAAAATATGCCACCGCTGGATGTGGAATTACACGTGTTTGTAACTAGAGCAGTCACAGATGGCTACAAGGAAGTGAACTTCCCCTGGTGGGCAACTACCAAAATTCCTCACTGCATTTTTAACAATTAGGTACCCATCATCTCAATAATCAATCCCTTCAGTTTATTAACACAACACTGCAAATGAAAATTGCAGCCATGAAAATTTATGTTGTCTATGTGCAATATTTCTCTCAATAGGAAATCCTAGAAATACCTATGGACTGTAGACCAATGGCTTTAATAAAAAATACACCATGAAAGACATGCATGTGAAATTTGGTAGGAAAACATAAAGAATCACTGCTGAATTTGTCTTACTAAGTTCATATCCAGTATTTAGAGATGCAAGCAGTCAAGTCACCTTTGGAGACAGTACATGAAATCCTGCTAATTAGAACTAGTCATAGTCTGTGCATACTTAACAGTTAATGAAGACATTTTAATTTGAGTGCTCTGGCTCTTCTATTCTTGCCCCTGCCCCAGAATACACCAGCTGGACTTTATAGCAGCAAATGATATAATGGTTTGCCAAAGTGACAGGCAGTGTACCGTTACACCCCAAACCTCCTGAAGAGCTGTGGCCATACTGAACACCACGGGAAGTCCTTTTTTCCTAGCAAGCAAGATAAAGAAAACAGTTTTATTCCACTGCTCCAGTAGATATGGTGTGTCGTGGGAAAAGAATGGCTTTGCTGACTGCCAAAGCTTAAAGTCTAAATCTGAAAGTAAGTGTCATGTTTCATTTATACCAAAATGAAGCCGGGGCACTTTTTGACTTTTCATGCCTCTTCATGATCTTTTTCTGTGCCTACCAGCAAATCTACCAGGGCTTTGCAAGTAGGATAATACAAGAATACCACTGAATTCTAATAAGAGAATAAGATTGTGATCAGCATCTCTCAGATGATCTTCAGCTGCCTGTAACATGTATGGATCATTGTATAAACGCTAAGAAAATATATGATGGTATGAGATTTACAAAGACTTACTGAAAGCTATTTTCTGCGATCTGCCTGCCTGACCACATTTTGCTCCTCATCAGTAAATTGTTCATTCAGGCAAGTCCACTTCATTTATTTCTTTAAACAATAGCTGGAGATGTTCATAGAGAAAACTCTAGGCACCCACAGAGTTAACTAGGTCCAGAATTGTAAATTATGGCCACCCAGCAACAAAAAAATCATACACAAATAATGAATCAACTCAGCCAATAAATCAAATCCATAAAAACTTACCCAAGGGTTCTACAACATACCACCAAGAATTCAGTTTAGCTGTACACACATATATTCTTATTCCGAGGCCATATTTTATATACCTATGTGCGTTGTGTATATGTGTGCAAATTTCTGTATGTATAAATCCATACCCATCTGTCTCTGTTATGAAATATTTTTATGTATGTGGGTGATTCATTTACTTTTCACAGAAATGTGGTATGAAATATGAGACAGAATCAAGCCATAAGAGAAATGCTTGGGAAGTCCAAATATAAATGTGACTGACATTTTTTTTAACTTTCTTTCAGCTCCTATTTTAATTCTATTTAATAAATGAAATCTGCTTTGTTGCAAAATAATTCTAAAGCAAACAAATTCACAGGAAAATCAAATCTAGACTGCAGAATGAAATACTGACTTCTGTTTGTAGAGCCAGGGTTTCTGCTTATGTGATATCACAAATTTCTTATATGTCAGTCTTCTACAGTACAGCACACACAACAACCCATTTTCTTTAAACTGAATGTGGCAGGTATGTGATATTAACCTGTCAGACACTGCCTTTGCTTTAAAAGTGTTCCATCTAAATATAAATAACCATGTAACAGTCAAAGTACAAGGTGAGTTCAGGCAATTGTAATTATTAGTGTCACCAATGGAATATCCAAGTAAAATGGAGTTTTTATTTCTTAGTTAAGAAACACAGAGTTTGTTCATTTTGCTCTCTGTGGTCTAGCATCCCAAAATATCCATATGACAACCTACCAGTGCAGCAGATGCTGTAAGGCATGGAATGTCAGCAGTAGAAGGCAACTTCGCAGTTTGAACAAAGTTGAACAAAAAAAGAGTACAAATGACTGTCTTAAATTTTTATTTAAAAATCTGTATCTTGTTCCAAGCCTTGTGAATCCCATGTATTCTTCCCTACCTATTATAGCATGCTTAAATTTCAGACACTAGACATCAAAATGTGTTTGGAGCAGGTCTTCAACAATGATTAAAGTTTGTTCTTGTTTAACTTCAAAGTTCAGACAGAGGAGTCTGTCCTGCTTTCCATTCCATTCTCTGGGACCCCAGGAAGGTACATGCTGCCTCCTCCAGATCAAACACATGAAAAATTCTATTTGAAAGTAGTCTGAAACATTTTTTCAAGTGGTCTTCCTGTGCTGTAAATCTGTCATGACAAAGTGCAAGTCAATTGTTCCTCCTGCCATACAGACCAACAAAACAGCTTTGCAATACTGGCAGGCCTGAAGGCAGCCTAAAGGAAGGTGCAAAATGCACAGAAAGGTGGCTTTACATAAAAAGAAGGTATTTAAGGTAGATAAAACGACAATAGATTCAAGCTGCTTCTTCTGGCACCCCTGCCAATCCGGCTAGGATACATCAGAGTCACAATCAGATTCAAAACCGCTCATAAGACTCCTTTTCCCACTTTTCTGGCCTCATTATTAATGGCTGTAACTACAAGAAGATGGATATCTACAAAGGCTTAAGGGTTATCTGTGTCCTGAATTGCTTGGTGAATTCAGAGGCAGCTATGAGTTATTCCAGCCCTTGGCATTATCACAAAACACCAAATATCAGAATTACTGTATGTGTTTGAGACTTCAGCCAACGAGACTGTAGAAACAGCCAAGATATATGCAGAATGTCACAAATCATATTCAGAAAAGAAAAACCCATGCCTCAGCATATGCAATTTTCAGAAGTTTAAAACTGTAACAATTCCAAATTAACTTGCTATAAACATTTGGCTTTTGTTAATCACAAAGGAAGATTTAATTCACAATAATCCATATTGGCTCACATTAGTCAGAACCAATTTCTGAACAGACAGCTATGTTTATATGACAATATTCGAACCAGCAAAATACTTCCCTGAAATGCTTTCAGTGCAAAACATTTTCTATGCAATACTTCCTTTCTTATAAACCAAGATTAAAATCTTACAACAGAAGCATGTTACAACTCTCCTCATGCTCTTAAATCTGCTCTAAAAAGATCACCAAAAAAAAAAAAAAAGAAAAAGAAAATGCTTCATAAACGTTTTTCACATTGTTATTTACTGAGTACAGAAAACACACTAAACTCAACTAATGGACAACACATAGGCACATTCTATTGGTCACTAAAATGATACGTGGAACTAGCAATCTTTCTGCAACATCCAAAGAAGGCCCAGCATGGGAATGATGTGTTCACAATGACAACTGTGAAATTTCTGTAAAACTGCAAATTTAACCCCATGCATAAATCTCCCCTGGTTGCACTGGTGCATATGTAGCTTTCACTACAATCAGTGATTGAAATCAGAAGTAAAAGTGAACTTGAACTGAACTCCATGTCTGGTATGTCTTCATTTCTCTCCCCTTAAGCAAGTTAGATGATGTGAATTATCAGTTACACATGAATTTTCTTTTAAGCATCACCACTACTGTGTTTTTTACACACCTCCAAGGATAAAATCTCAGACCAGCTGGGGTTAATTTGCCCCACACAAAACCTCTCAGTTTTTAATTCTGTTACCTAAAGAATCACAAATGTAATAAGGAAAAATAATGCTAACAAACCACAAATTTTAAAACATATAAAAAAATCCTACCTGGTAACCATAAAAGAAACTGCATAACCCAAATATCCAGATGGAATTTAGCAGCACTGAGAGTGCCCATACTGTAAAAGACAGATGAAGGTCACTCCGAGGGACTGTGCTGAAGTCTCCAAGGATGAAGTCCAGGGCCACCTACATGACCAGACCTGACTCTGCAGGTGGTTGATCACACCTAAACCCTGCAGACAGCACCAGGGGTGGAGGGAGGAGAGTACAACCACCACACCATTCCGAAGGGCTCCAGACTCTGCTGCTGATCCCAAGGGGATTTCAGTTCCTGTCACGGCAGCTATTGACAATACTGTCTTGCTTTTCTAAGTCTGGAGCTAATGCTGGCAGGATGACAACATGGATTTATGGCAACTGTATATCCTGGGGTATATTTCATCAGTAGGAAATTTCCTGCTTTCCCCTAAGGAAAGAGCAGCTGTGCAGAGCACGAGACTTAACAGCAGAGTCCTAACTTTCAATTTCACATTTTAGAAGGGAAGGTAAAACTTCACCAAGACATGTAATCTGATGAAAGACATTTCTCAGAGTGCAGATCTCTCACAGCCATCACAATAAAATACGGGATTTTTCAAGGTCCTTACGTAGGGTCTTCTAAAGGGAACCATTCTGACAGGACCTGAGTTATCAAGAGATTTGAAGCAGAAGTTCATAGGTCTTCTTTTACCATGAGCTCTCACAAGAAAATGAAAGGCCTTCAACATGCAAAACCAAGGCTTTCAGACTTACAAGTACAATTGTGAAGCAACACCAAAATCCTCACAGTTGGAGAGGAGGGAAGAGAGAAGAATTATTCACATTTTTCCCTTGGCTGGTCTGTGTAGCAGGTCATTATTTTCAGCTGTGGTTTCAGTCACTCCGTGACCTTCTGGGATGCAGCAGTTTTGGCTCAGTCTCCCACTTGACTCGAAGAGAAGGCACATCCCCTCCAAGCCTGGCTGCCCACTGCTGGCTCCTCACCCAAGGGATGCAGATCTCAGGCTCCCGGATCCTTCCCGTGACCGCTGCACTTCCTGCACTAAATTGCCCGTGAAAGCTTTCCTCCCTGGAGCCGGCACAGCAGCCTCCCAAGGGAAGAAGGATTTTCTGTGTTCCTCTGGGGCTAAACCTGAGCTCTTTATGGCAGAGAACACGAACTGAGAACCAAACTAAGCAAATAAAATTAGTCACAGGTGACGAAAATGCAGTGGATTCTTTCATACATTTCCAAGTTTGCATTTTGACATTTTTAAATGTTGAGACAGATTTGACTTCTCATTCAAAACATTTTCTTTCAAAACTTTAAAATCAAGTTAACTCCCAAAGAAGTTTTAGCCCTGCCAATTAAACATTACAAATAAACAAGTATTTTGCAAAACTAACCTTGAAAAAGAAAATGTTTTCTAACATAACTAAAACCCTACTGGTTTTCTGTCTTTTGACCAAGATGACATGCCATGGAAATGAGACCACACTTCAAAAGAAGTATAAAAACCCATTTAAGTTCCTATTATCTCACTGAGCCTAAAGTTAGTAGAACTCTTTTATAGTAAGTGCTGGACATACAAAGTTATGGAAATATTAAACCTTTCCCATCATTTGTGGAGCACTGTCAAAAAGAGGAGCATATGCACCATGATGCTGATTTTTCATGAACAGTTAAACACAAAAGTCATATATTAATCTGCCACATTTCACTCTTCCATCACCGTTCACTACAGCTCTCGTGACTGCAGCACATGCAAATCATAAATCACAGATTTCCTTGTAATTTTTGTGGTCTGCACACAAGCCTCATGTTACAGGACTGAGGCAAAAACCTGCAGTCACAGGCAACCACAAACAAATCTTGAGTGTAACTTTCATTATTACTGAAGGAGCACTGAAAAACCACCGGGCTAGACATTACAGTTACAGAGAGGCCTCTGCTTGGAAGATGCTAAAATTTAAACTTACAAAGCATAAGGAGGAGAATGTATGCACAGAGAGGCAAAGAGCAAATCCCCCATTCTCCCAGCTCACAGAGCAGCCCAGAATCATTATTTTTGTGCTCAACTTTAGATCCTCCAGAGAGAGACTTCAAAAGCAGGGCATGACCTGCAGATCTCGGTCTGTTCACAAATGCTCAGCCCTCTGTTGCCACAGACTTCACAACACAGGCTGATCTTCAGCAATGCACGGCAAAGCCAGGAGCAACTTGGAGTTCCTTTGACTCATGAAATTAGCCAGCACAGGTTGCAGTGGAGCAGAACAAAGCATTCACTATTCCATTCTCTGCATGCACTGGGAGCTGATGTTCACGCATTTCCCACTGCCGTCCTTTCACCATGATTCCCCTGAGTGCTGCCGCCCATGGGCTGCAGCCAGGCCGGACACCGAGGAACATGCTCCAGGAACGCACTCCAGGAATGCGCTCCAGGAACACGCTGCCCTCCAGTCTGGCTCTCCCCCTTCGAGCAGCAAACCCTCACTGCTCCATGTGTAAATGGACGTGGTTACGCCGTGAAAAGTCAGCCAGAATGAGAGGCCTGAAAAGCAGTGCCTCTCGCCTTGCCTTGCCTGCCCTCGGCTGGGGGCTGCCTGAGCTGCTCAGGGGGCTCTGGAGCCCTGCTGGGATAATTGCTTCCTTTGCAGCCATGCCTCGCTATTCTTCTCAGAAGCCACAGTGGGCTTAAACTCCTGGCACAACTCTTGCTGTTGTTAAAAGGGTATTGTAAACTGTGCCAATGGAAAAGGCTGAGAGAGAAATGGGGCTGCAAGCAGAGGAGAAAGTGTTCTGGACACTGCAAATACTGGCTGCTCGACTTTTCACATTTGTATTTACAAAGCAAAGGAAACTACAATCCAGCTGGCCAGGTTCTGCATGGAAATCAGTCTCCTGTTTGCTGATGTTTGCTATTATTGGAACAGGCTTGTAAAAATGGCAGAGAAATTGAAATTACCCTGCACTTTATTTTCTTGTTTTATCTTACGTCTGTGTGAATGCCTATTTTAAATTAGTACTATCCTAACATAAATGAGAATTTTTGAACGTGTTCTGTGTGAGCAGTGTAAAAAGAACATAATGAATAAGAAGCAATCTTTACAGAAAACTGTGTTACTTGTTCAGATTTCAGTTCACTTGGTACAAATTACCTTTTTTATGACAGTGACAGGAAGTTACAAACTGCATATGCACTCCCACAGTATACTTTCTTCCCCAAAAACACACAAAGAGCCCACACTATGCTTCCAAAACATACAAATACAAATATTGAGTCTGAAGTAAACACTTAACTTTTAAAGACATTACTGTTTCTTTGCCAGCTATTTAGCATGACAAACAGAAAAAGAAAAAGAAAAAAGCTATGCTTTTGCATTTAAAAGGCTCGTCTACATCACATTCTGGGCGAATTTTTCAAAAGCAGATGGCAAAATTTAGGACTCCTTGGCTGCTGGAGAAGGTGTGGGGTAGTCAACATTTCTGCCTGTCAGATGGACATATTGACATGTCCAGGTAGTTGAATTTGCAATTCCCCTTTCCAAACCTGGTCCTGAATGCTGATCACCAAAGGTGCTGCCTGTAGCCCCTGGCATGCAATGCACCGAGTGCCACCATGACCCATTGGGAACCACTTACAAATGGGACAACCAGGAGCTGCCCTCCGCAGAAGGTCTGAACTCACCACTCCTGAGACACTCTCTGACTCCAATCTGTGCCCCAAATATGTAAAAAATATTTATAGGAAAAATATTTTAGAGTGTTGTAAGGAAAATGATGGAAAAACGAGTGCCAGGGAAAGTTGAAGCAAATGAACAGGCAAGGAAGCCAGTATTTAAAGGACTGTCTTGATAACATCCATGCAAACAAGAGACCTTATCAATAAACTTCCTTACTCTTCTTGTCTCCTTTTCCAACACAAACATTGACAGGATCAACCCCTACTGCAATACATAAACAAATTACTGTATGCCACATCAGTACCCTGATGTCACCACCAAGATATAAGCTTACAGAAAAGTTTGTTGACAATAAAGATCACTTGTTTATCTTAGAGGACATAGATCCACTGTTTTCACTTATTTATATTCAGAAAAAAAAATAATTGATATTTGCTACTCTTGCAAATTAATTTTTGATGGAAGACTCACAATATGGTTTTCAAATGCTGAATAAACATTCAGATTTAAGAAGGAAAGACCTAAGAATTCTCAAGTATGATAAATATGAAAAGGAATATTCAGCTAATCTAAGAAACCATCAAGTGTGCATAGTATTTTGAAATGTACTGTTAGTGACTATCCTTCATGTGTTTCAATCAGATGTTTTCTAGGACAGTCATATTGTTGACTTAGGAAGACAAAAGAAAGCCAAATTCTACTGAAAATGGAAGTCAATCATAACCAGAAAAGTAATAATTTCACAGAATGTCTGATGAAGAGGGAGAAAAAGTGTTCTGATTATTCTCTTCTCCTTTCAAATAGCTCCACGTGTTATTGCACATTTGACTAAAGTGCCATAAAATCTTAAATAGTTTTGTCCTTTAATGAGATTCACTTTCAGTGGATTGTAGTGAAATACTACATGTTTTCCCAGATCTAAAGTCTGGAAAGAAATGTTTACTAGAATATAACAGGAATATTTTTACTATAGTTCAGAAGATTGCTTAAATATTGTTAAGTTTCTGAAAACAGGAATTCTGGACAATCCTACTAGATTCAAATTTTATTTAAGATCTGGCAGAACTAAAGCATAAATGCTGTATTACAGATATTATTGCTGGCACTTTCAAACATGCATACCAAGAACAATCTGATATGCAGGCCATTCTATGCATGAAATATTAAAATATTAAAATATTTGCTATACTTAGAGTTGCCTTTAATAATGTGTTAGATTTGGATCTTGGCTCATTGTGAAAACTAATTTCACAGCGGGATTGCCTGGAAATTCACCACAAAGGTATTACTTTATGGTTCTTTAGTTTATGATTCCTTTATGAACTTTTCAACAAATGCTTCAGAGAAATTCACCTTGAGGCAGAGGACTGGGCCTGACAAACTTGTAGCCCAAGCAGCAACTCCGTCCCTGAGATACGAGAGGAGGCAAAAGCCAGAGCAGGAAGAGGGATTGAATGAGATGCAAACATCCTTGAGGAGCGCAAGAACAGAAGCTCATTAAGTGTGGGCTTGGAAGAAAGAAGGTATAAACAGGATCCCATTGGAAAGGAATTTCATATGCCAAATTATCATGTAGGCACACAGATATCAGAGTGGCTTCAAGTGTTTCTTTTTCTGCACAATCACATGGTTAAATAAACAATACTTTGCCTTTTCAGAAACCTCTTCCATGGAACAGTCAACTACTCTTCCAACACTTCCAAAGGGAAAAACCATTGGATCACACCTAACTGGAGTTCACATAATTGTTACACTGTTAAAAGTTTTCAGACAAATCTGAGACAAGGAAAATTACACAAATCTAACTGAAAGAAGTGTTTTAAGGCTTGTTACCTAAAAGACTGTGTTCAAAGTGTTAATAGAGAGGACAGAAAAGGATCCAACCTTGTCCCAGTATCAACTCAAATCTCCCAGCTGAATGTAAAGTGGACAGAGATAACTTTGTATATCATTGGAATGCTACAGATTGGTACCTAGGTGTAACATTTGTAGACTTATTTTAAAGACTGCATTTCGTAGCAAGCAAGAAGTAAAGAATATGAAGGTAAAAATTATTGGACTGTGGGCTGCTTGAGGTTAAAAGTAATCTCCTCCATGAGCAGAAACAAAAAATCCCTTTGCATTCTCCACTGCACCTGAATAAATACATCATCTTTATCTTACAAAACTTGTCAACACCAGTACTATCAATTCTCCAATGAGAATTTGTGGAAATCCATTGAAACAATGTTCCAAGAGAGAATTAACTGATTTTGGCAACTCTTGGTTTCATTATTCCATGAACACAAAACTGATGGCCATGAACAGCATCCAGAAGCAGGGCTGGCAAATCAAATGCCCTATGTGTTTTATCAGAGGACAATCTTGGGGGGAAAAAAAACCAAAACTCTGCTAAGAGCACATTAAGAATCACAGAATTGTTAAAGTTGGAAATGTCTTCAAGATCAGTAAGTCCAAGTGTTAACGTAAAATATATTAAAACAATATTATAATACATACTTAGAAATTCTGTGTCAACAGGTTTTTCTTATAACAGAGTTCCCCAGGCTAGTTATCAGTATCACAGACAAGTATTTGTAGATATAATTTTCTGAGTTAGCAAAATAAATCCCGTTTTAATTCTAATCAGCTTATTATCCAACACGATACCTTGGTAAGAAAATTCCAAATAAATAAAGGGTCTTTAACCTGTCAGTAACCAGAACTTATCCCACAAAACCAGTGTTTAATGCTGTAATTTTATCTGGCACCACACACTTTTTTGCACTGTACAGCAGGTATGAACGTGCCCATTTTCAAGTTTAAATACAAAATGCTTCTTCACCTTTTTAGTTTTGTTTGCAGACATATGGTTGCTGTTTTAATAATCAAGGAAAAGCAGAGATACAGCTGGAAGTTTTAAAATTTCACACCTATTCCTAACACAAAATTAGGACAAAACAAATCCACTCTCAAAAATCAACAAAACATATTCCTATGAAAAAGAAATGAGGGACTGAGAGTCGTGTTTAAGTTGTATGAAACAGTGTGGGCTGATAAGAGCTCCAAAAGCACAGGTGTCCCTAACATCGCCAGCTGTAATGATGTGTTAACCTTGGTGACAGTCAGTAAGAGAGGGGTCAAAGGTTCAGCTGACACCCCTGGGGGTGATCCTTCAAGGTGAATTTGAGACTCATTGACAGGGCAGCACAGTAAAACTGACACTGCGGTCTGAGAAAAATGCATGTTACAAAGAGGAAGAAACTGCCTTTTTCTTGAGCTTGTTGTTCCTAGCAGTAGAAAGAATGGTCTTTGTTGAGATGGTTAAAGTAGGGAGAAGACAGTTCGCTACCAGATGAGATCCTCAAAGAGAATATTTTTTAAATTGCATCTCTTTTTGAATTGAAAATAATTATCAGAGCGGGCTTGCAGTTTTATTTACTCTGGCTGCTCCAGTTACTCTCAATTTTGCGTATTTTAGAAATTATTTCCCCATGTCCTACTTAAAAGGTTTGGCTTGCTAAAGGTTTCTCCTCCTGCTGAAAAACTCATTACAACTACCTACCTTTATTAACTTCAAGGGTAACAGATACAACAGATGACCTCTTACACACCAAAGCCTTGGATTATTGATGACAAAAGCACTGCAACAGTTGTCACCACCAGTTGTGTAATTTCTAATATTCCAGAATGATAATGCAAAAGTTACAGGCAAGACATGGGAATTTTCTTAGCAGAAGTCTCATTAGAACAAAAATTGAGAATCAACATGCAGTATGTCCAGAAAAATCCTTAAGTAAAGGACCTTAATGACAAACAAGCCAATAAAAACAAGTGAGGCAGTAACAGCATTAGCAACAAAGTGAAGAATGTCAACTCATTTAGCACTTTAACAAAAGGCTTCTCTCTTGCTGTAAATTATACTATATACCTTCTTGGAAAGTATTAGTCTCAGGAAATACAGTAGTAAAACTCACATTGATTTCAGCATTCCACCCTGAGAGTTCAGAATGTGTGCAAGGTGTATTTTAGTGAAACGTGCTAACCATGCACATTTCTCAGGAGTTATAATCATGCAAAGTACCTACTCTGTAGACATTCCTAAACTATTACAAACCCTTGAGATCCTTGACTACAAGAGACAATAATCTCAAAACCACTTAACACTTCAGCATATAACTTGAATGACAGAGATGTTTTCTTTATAATCACCGAAAATCTCTAAGTATTTGTAGCTGGGCTAGATACTGCAAGTGTCATACAATCACAAACACCTGGAGTGGAACATGGCCTGAAAATGAGAATATGATTCTACTGTTTTGTTTACTAAAAAGAGCCTATCTATGATCCAGGATGCAGGAACACTTTGCAGGGTGGCACAACACAGCTTTGCTGCAGTAGTGTCAGGCTGCTTTACATGTATGAATGAATTCAGGTCCACAACTCATGAAATGCTGAATAAGAAGAACAGAACAACGCCAAGGCGTGCCCAAAATCACACAGGAAGATTGCAGCAGCCCAGCAATCTGCTCTGCTTAGCTTGCAGACTCTCTGCCTCAGGCAATCTTTCGTTTACTGCACAATAATTTTCTCTGTAGGAAAATGTTTTGCAGCACAGTGCTAGAAATCACACTGCAATGACTCTACAGTCTCATTGCAAAAACAGATCTGCTGTGATTCTATCCAGTTTACAGGTCTGCCAGAGAGCACAAACACTCATTTCTGGATTTCCTGCTATGCACCATGAAATTGCTTCACTCAGGTACCTGCAGCTTCTGTGGTAACACTTTACCCTGCACAAGCAATTTTATTTTTATTTTTTTCCTTCTGTATTTTCATTAGGTCTTACTCCAAAGATAAATGCTCAAACTGAACCACACAGTTCAAAGAAGTCCTAAGAGATAAATGATTTCATATGAATGGGGAGAGCAAGATGTGCAGGGTTTGAAATATGAGGCATACTGGAGGGAACCCCAAGCCATCATGTCATCATCTTTCACTTTCAAAAACTTGACATTTTGAATGGCATAGACACTTTGGAAAACAGTGATGCAAACCCCCCCCCCCCCACCCCAGTTAAGAGATCTTGATTCATCACCTGTTGTTCAACAAACCAAATTTCCTATTTTCTGAGGGAAGGCAAATTACTTAAGCATAGATATCTCTATGGCTAGTTTCAGAATTCAGTATATTCCATATGGCAGTAGAAATAGTTTGAGATATACACCAGGAAAGCTTTTCACTTTCTCATGCTTTACTTTTTTAACAGCATTATTTTCCCTGCCAGATTTGTGGGGTTTATTTACTCTTAAACTTATTCACTTTTGCCCCTCTTCTCTCTGTGTAATTTATTCTCCCCTGTGCAGCCAGAACCAGGAGGCCAAGCAGAGGCAAGTAGACAACTGACAACAGCAGCAGACAGAGGCAAAAGCAAAGCTGCTGACTTAGAAAAAACCAAGATGAGTATAAATAGATCCAAGTAGAATTAACCACCCACACTTCCACATTAAACAAAGGAACAATCTTCATGTAACCATGTGCCAAATAGATTGTTTTTAGATAATCATTTTTCAGAAAGAAAAAAAAAAATCAATTAATTGCTCAGTGCAGCATGGGTATTAGCAAGAATTATCCTACAGCTAGATAAAGAAAAAAGGCAGCTTTTTTTTTTTTTTTCCCCCTCCCTTTTAAGGAGGAGAACCTCAAGCAGGCAGACTTGGCCCTGCATAATATTACACAGGAGTCTGGAATAACACCCTGCAATGTGTGTGTGAATCCCACACTACTGCATGTGGTGAATATCTGAACTTGGCAGCAAGTAATTGTGAGTATATTATTACCTGGAGAGAGAGAAGTACTCTGTTGGGCTGAGGAAACCCAAGAACTGAAAAATTATTATTTTTGAAGTGCTGTGATTTGGACTAGACTTTTCATATAACCAGAAGCATCACAGGAAACTCAGTAAGGCAAAACTATCCAAACAAAGTGAAATAAGCAAAAGTGAAGTTGACAGAACTTTCAAAAAGTAGACCAAAAAATCAAAGCAAACCAAACAAGAAGTTCTAATCACTTACAGCTGTTCAAGGCTCCAAAAACGGGCACTGTTCTTCTCTACTATTTTTATTCTACATTTTTCTTTTGATTATGAGAACATAATATGTGCAAACTCAGCATACAGATTGTTGAGGTTTTATTAAACATGCTTTTAGAGTTAGTGTCATTTTTACTTTACAAAAGTAATTCCTAAAATAAGCATGATACACAATAAAGTCTCAGTTAGCAGTTATCCGATATTTAGATTTTAAGTGACAACATGTGGCTGCTGTGGTGTGCAAGCAACTAGGAATATCAAAAATGCCAAGTACAATCAAATTTATAAGCTCCACTAGAGACTTTGAAGAACAAAAATGTACCTTTTTTTTTTTCTCTCTCTCTCCCATCCCCCAAAATGGAGAGGGTTTCAGTGTTTGGAAAAGAGTGAAGACAGTGAGGAGCTGGGTTGCTTCACTTCACTGTACAGACATGCCACAAACAATACATTGAATTCTGCAGGATATCTGTTTATTAAAATGTCTTTCATGCTTTACCAATGGAAATATCTCTGTATATGACTATAAAATAAACCTATATACGGTAAAAGTAAAGGCTGACAGGTCCAGGAGTCTGCAGGAAAGAACCCTGGAACGCAGAATATTTGCAGTGCTGTTCTGCCCATTTGATCTGCAGGGATCCTCAATCCCATGTCCAATGGAATCTGCTCGAAACACTTTCTCTGCCTCTACACAGGTTGCCCACTTCCCACTGTGAGTCCTAATGTTCGGTGTGTCAGACTCATAAAAGCCTCTGAAAACCTAATTTTTTCAATATTGCTTTGCCACTCATGGGTTTTGCTCCTGAGGAGGAATCAGAGGAGGCACAGCAGTCACTAAGGGGGCTGGAGAGAACAGTGTTTCCAGAACTGGATTTTTAACTTACAGGAGGATGTCCACATTCGACATGTAAGAATTCCCTGCAGCTGAGCAAGGGAGGGGAAGGGAAGAATTAGCTCTCTAAGCCCAGTCTTCATCTTTATTCTCTGTAATATAAGCAAAGGCTCCTTAACTGACTGCTTAAAAAAACTAACCAAACAAAAATGTTTCTTTTTCATTAGGAGAATAAAATGAATGAAGAAATAATTTCCCTCCCACATCCTTTTTTCATCTCTCTTATTCATCCAAGAAACCCCCAACAACGAAACTGTCAGCCAAACAAAACAAAGAATTTACTTTCTCAGCATAATAAATCACCTTTGCTCCTAACCATCCAAATCATAAAGTTCTACACACCCTGGATAGCTCAAGTAACCTAGTCTGAGATAACAACCACCTGGCTTTTTATTATATTTTAGGGAGAAGCTTCCCAGACACCATTTCTATAATTTCAGATGGTCCCAGAGGTTCAAAACTCTCAATAAGCCATTTTAACAAGAAAATCCTGATAGTCTAATATCTAGGCCTGTGAATGTCCCAAAACTCAGATATCTAACACATACTCTATTTGCTGCAGGCACTTATTTTCTTTTACTATCTAGGTCATCAGTTCATGACTAGGGACAAAAGAAATCTGTAGAGCATTTTGACTCAATGAGAAGTTTTCAAATTCCTCTAAGTCCACAGAGTATCTGCAAAAGAGCCCCATTCTTCTTCGCTCTACTTTCACAACTGAAAGGAGAAATTGGTCTAAAATAAAGCTGACCGTAGAAAAACACACACTTATTTCACATTAAAGGAACACTTTTCACTGCTGCTGGGTGAAACAATGCTGATAAACCATAGTTATGCATGTCTAATGCTGAACTTTTTAAGTGGTTAGAAGACAAAAGGAGCTGGAGCAAAGGACATCACTGATGCAAAAGAACACTTTTGAAAGTTGCAGGAAAAACCAGAAGGAACAGACACTCTTACAGCTCTAGGGTCAAATATGATCAGCTATAACTTGGTTTAAAATGCCAGCAGATGTATGATCATTGGGAGCCTTTTAACCTAAAACTGAATTATGAAGAGTTTTAATGCCAGTACTTTTGGTTAGTGAGAACACAGTCCATAAATCTGACAACCTCACACAGTGGATTACACTATTACCAGACATGTCCTTGGGAACACAGGAAGTCAGTTTGGTCCTAAATGCAAAATCTAGTTCCTGAGATAGCCAGCACAAGCCTACAGACCCTGGTGTTCTCAGTCCACAGACGTTTGACATTGGGCCACCTTTGGCCATGTGTCATGACACTCCCTCCCTTTCCCCTAATTCCACAGACAATATTATTCTTTGGAGGTGTCTGCTGGGAAGACATATCATATCAAGTGTCAACTTGTGCACGGTTTACCCCATCCAGCACTGAAATTCAGGGTCAATAATGAGCCATTTAAACCAGTTAGAACAAGGCTGGGCACTGAGCATGACCCAAACTTGAGACTGATGGGCTTTTTCCTCCCCGTTTTCTTACAGCAAATGGAGAACGCACCTCGGCCCCCAGAGAAGTACTCGGGACAGCTGACTGTAAGAGCTGCAGGGAAGAAGGGAACGTCCATGTGGGCATTTTCAGGCCGTTTGCCTTGGTTTGGCACATGGATGGAGATGTCAAGCTCCCTTTCCCTGCTGTGCCACCGGAGCTGTCTGGCAGCTGGGCTCATTAGCCCGGGCTCGGCGCCACAATAACTGCTGCCATATGGCTGCCAAGCGACCCTCAGAGCAAGTCCAGAGCTCACATCTGCCTGACAACATCTGCAGAGCCCTGCTCTCTCAAACCCAAAATACAAGCTCCGAGGGGAGAACTTCGTAATAGGTCAGGATTTCCAATCCACACTGACATACAGGATCCAAGCTCTTGCTCCTGGCAACTGCTGGGAGCTGGCTGGGAACTACTCGTGGATGTGTTAGAGATGAGAGGTTTTGTTTCAAAGAGCTGGGTCTGAAAAATGAAGTGAGGATGATCAGACTCCAAGTAGGGTGGAAGAAACGAAACAGGAAAATGGATACAAAAATAAAAGTCTGTGTGATATTTCTCCACTTCATGTCAGCCCAGACTATTAATCAGATTTTTTATAACCTTCCAAGGTAAGGAGAGTCCTTTCTAGAAAGTAATGTTTTCTAGGGCTCAGCCAAAAACCCCACAAGCACCACACAAAACTATGCAACAAATGATAATCAAAGATTAATGGACCACTGAAGAGAGCTTGGGTATACCTATGATAATAAAAAAAACTTCCATGGGAAGTAGCAGCATAGCAGAAGACACCCTGAGAACCTTTTGTCTCAACAAAGAGTGGTTGTGCAGTGTGGAAACCTGATGGTTTAGACATGGCACGGGAAGGAAGAGGCAGGCAGACAGGCAGTCAGGATTCAGGGGAAAAATGGGAAAAGTGTCCTTGTGATGAGGCAGGAGACAGCACAAGCACTTGGCATGGTCAGAACAGAAAAGAAGGGAGAGGTGATCCGGAAGACACACTTTGAAAGATGTGTGGAATCTGGAGAGCAAAGAGATTTTGGCAGGAGCATCAGGGACCCTGAAACAGAGTTTTAAGTGTGAACACAAAACAAGAATATCACATTTTGAAAAACAAAAGGGAAGAAACAGCATGATTTAGAGGCATTCTTACTACCCCCTGGGACAGCTGTATGGTTCCAAATTATTTCTCACAATTTTTTACATTTTTTTTCCCTCTTGGGGTGCCAAGTTAACTCACAGCAGCTCCAGCTGTGACACCTGGAGAAACAATATTAATAGCAGAAGAAATACAAATCATTAACAAAAAACTACTCTTGATCCTTGAGGAAGCCACCATTGTAGAGATCAGCAGATGAAGAAAAAAGAGAGGCAGAGTGGGAAGCCAAATCTCCCGGGGAGTAAGAAAAAGGACTTGGAAGAAAGGAAATTGCTGGGGGGCAGCAAATATATATTGGGAATCAGAAAAAAACCCACACTTCTCTATCTAACCCTCTTGGGGCCTATAGGAAATTGCTACTTGCCCTTTAATCTACCTCAAAAAAGAAAAACAATTAAAATGAAATAAAACCCCGAACTGTAAGTCCTTGCTCCCTGCCTTCCCCTCACCCCCACTGCTTTGTGTCCTGTGTACCCAGGCCATGATCTCTCGTGCAACTCTCCATAGCAGAGACAATATCACCACCAGAATTACAGCTCCTACAGGGATGTGCATTCCTTTGCTGTATATCTACAATACGTAATTTGGGGAAATGAAGGTGCTAAGAAATTAACAATCAATAAATTAATGAGAAAGAGAGGAACCCCCAAAAAAGGGGTGAAGAAATAAGGATAAAAATCTTGAATTAATTTGGAGTGGCACTGTAACAGTATGACAATATGGTTTCTGTCACGAGCATTGCTGTAGGAATGGGTTAAGATTGTTACTCCACACAAAACACCCCAACAAATTCAATCACTTTTTGTTTCATTTCTCTTGATTCACCTCCCCATTGCAATTTTTCCCACTGCAACTTAACTTTAGAAAGAAAGACCCTTTCCTAAACAGGGAATTAATTTCTGCTCTTTCCACTGCTCTCTCCAATACTAACAACACTTTCCCTTTTCCTATTTAACTGACAGCCACAGCAATTTCTTCCACTTCCGTTTTTCTTTCTTCTTAGGATTTACGTCACTCTGAGATCCACTTATGCAGTTTTAAACTTGCCAAAGCACAACAAGGCTATGATTGGTCTCCACCAAGGAGAATGAAAGCAGTTCTCTTTGACAATTCATTAACAAAAAAATTGGGGCAAATACCTGAAACATCTTCCTGTGGATGGTACCTTTAAGGAGGTTTTCCTGTCATTCCAGAAGATCAGAAGGCTTTGTTTCCACATTTTGTAAAAACATTTTCATCACTCACTCATGTAAAAATAGCATTATGTAAGATGTAATAAATGCTGCGCATTTGTGATGTACTATTTAAGGCCCAGGAAAGGAGATGGGAATTGAAAATTTAAGTTGCAACTCATCTAAAATAAAAGTGTAAGTCATTCAAAACTGTTGATGTCACAAGACAGCCACGCAAAAAAAGAATGAAAACCTGTATGCATTATTCATCTTGTAACTTTGATCTTTAAAGCTAAGAAACTTGAACAAGGAAAGATAAATGGCTTCTCAAGCTTTTTCTTTTAAAAATCAAATGAGGATGATTCAGGATAAATGAGAGATAAGAGTTAATACGAAAGAGAGGGAAATTGCAATCACAGTGCTGCATGGAAGTTTCAATGCAAAGGCTTTGCTTTTTGTATTCAATTACAAAGGATTTCTTTCTTAGGTACCAGCATCCTTTTTCATGTATATGTAAAAGATTTTACCTACTAAAATTTCACATTCAGTATGCATAGCTTTTTTCTTCTACCTCTTATACCATGACTTGATGTGAACAATTAGGAAGTTTTCAGAAGCATGGGCTACTAGTGGTCATGGGGCAGGAACAGACCCAGCTTTGAATTCCTGACCTCCAAACCCAGCCCAAACATCAGCCAGCTCTGGAGCTTACGCAAGATATGTATACTTTGTCACACTGGGAAAGCACTGATAATTACAGGCACTCTGACTGTTTCCTGATTTCACTGAGGCCTAGTCAATTATGCAGGCACTGCTGCTAAAATATTAGACAAATTGATAGATCCAAACGCACATGGAGGTTGCCCTCTCTAGATGCGAGAGCCACAAAATCCTCTTTGAATGCTCTGTGCTCCTGGGAGTCTGTAATTATTGCCAAAACGTTTTTGCCTAAAGATATGCTCAAAGGCCCTCCCCCCACGCCCCCATCTCGGTGAGATTACCGATGTCAGCATCTTAGAGAGAGGCAGCTGCATTTGGGATGCACAAAGAAGTCAGAGCAGCACCACAGCTCCTTGAGGGAGGCTCTGAGCAAAGCTAACACAGGCAGGCACCACCACAGCCATCACAAATTACAGCATCCCAGCCACCCTCAGCCACAGCACAGCCAAGGCAAGAATACCTTGACTTCACAGCGTGCTGCAGTAGGGTTTGCTCATCTGAGCTTCCAAATGGTTGCCTCCACACAAGCAGAAATCACTAATCAGATGACAGAGCCAGACAGGCTGGGAGGATGCGAGCACATGTTGTGAGATGGAGGAAATGACTGGGGAACGAGGTGGAAGTTTCGTGGTGGGGTGTATGGTAGGAAGGCAGTGGGAATAGCGTTTGAAAAGTAGTGGAAGGTTTCTGGGGTACAGCAGGAAGATAGGTGAGAAGTGAATGGAGGCACAATGAATTCACAGGCTTACAAGAAGCCAATGTTCACCATGATAACTGCGAGTGCCTGAGCAAGTCATTGCTAATGGCATTCGCAACCACTGACTGCCAACTGCATCCAGACAAAATCCACTTGGGAAGCCCAAAGCCAGTGATTATGGCAGTCGGCAGAAACTACACTGATTGCACTTCCTCCCCAGCCCGAGGGAATGCAAACTCACAGCTTTTGGCACCAAAGTGACACACGTGGCTCCATCCTAATGACACTGTGCTGCCATGCAGAAGAGCTGGCTAGACTGATGGGGCTGGGAGTGGGGCTGTTCTGGGGAGGAAGGAGACCTGCAAGGCTGCAGCCCCGGCCTAGATCCTTACTCCAAGCAATGGGCGGGTCTGGGAACTTCACCAGTGCCAAATGTGAGAACACCAGGAACGGCTGGAAACAGAACCAGGAACTTCCCCACCCTGGTGTGCTCCCTTCTCTCTCGCTCATGGACAATACCCTGCACCTTCTTTTTCGACCATGTCTCAGCTCCGAGAGGAGGGTCACACAGCCTCTCCTAGTGCACATGGATCATACAAGAAATTGGAAAAATACATTTGAGTTTTACACCATTTGCAGTGAGAAATTAGGGCTATTCACCAGACTGAGCTGAGGCACTTCTTTTCAGAGATACATATATATGTATTACAGGAGGGATTCTTGATTCCACAGCAATCCCAGGAGAAAAATTAACCAGATGAGCATGGAATCACACTAGTTCTGCTCTGTCCTCATGAACTGCTTTCTAATTCAATAAATTAATCTAAAGATTAGTGTTTGCTTCGCAGGCAAGACTGCTCCAGCTTGATTTGTAATATCTGGAGAGGGATTAGCCACATCAAGCATTTGCTTTCATACCATGGCATAAGGAACACACATGAGGAAAATCAGGTTTAGCCCCAATGCACTGAGAAAACTGTTTATAGACAGCACACTCAAGAATAGAAATAAAAAATATTTTGGTGATGATTCTCCCTCAGGTGCACCCAGTAGACATTTGTGCACTGAAGAGCCTTCACCAAATCTGTAAAACAGCACTTCTGGGAGAGCTGTGCTCAAATAAAATGTCTGCATCTATAATCTCCATCACAGATAGCTGTGCCCTCACCCTTAACTTTCATTTCCTATTTGTTCCATTCACTCGTTTATAGCCTGAAACACATATACATTTTTTTCTCTTCAAAGCGCATTTATTTGCCCTACAAATGGACCGAAATATGAAATCTCACCTACATAAATACATTGATTTCCCTAACTCTACCCAGGACAAAATAATATATTCTTTTTATTGCATTCCTGAGGAAGTCATGACTTAACTTGGCTCTTATTTATCTGCTATTTATCTACATCTTTTGCTTCAAACTCTCAGTCAGGAACAGAGCTTTCAGCTCTGTTTCTCTGGCACTCCTAGTACTCATTCTGAAAAGTCCAGTTTCTCTGACTCATAGATGACACTGTCACTGCAGAGGAGAAAAAATGCTGCCATATATTAAAAATATAGTTGCTTCATGGAGATACCATCTTTTTGAATAAAGCATAGATATGAATCAAGAAAGAGATGTCAAGCACCATGCCTTATTCAGAAAAATACTGTCTTAATGTTTATTTTAAATCTCTTGTCAGAAAGGAGAGCATTAATATGAAATGCTTCTAACAGCCTTTGACACTTGCAGAACTTTTAACATTACAATGAGTAGAAGAGCAACAAACCTGCAAGAATGAAAACAACTGGAAATGCTTTAAAAGTGGAGCCACCAAAGCTTTCTCATTTATTAAATGCCCACTGGTATTACATATGTATTGAACACCAAGACATATAGTTTGACATTTCCTGATCTGCTAATTTCATGCCTTAAAAAGAGGAAAGTCACACTTGTATTACAGAAATTTACTGCCACTGAGTCAATCAAAATTTTGCCGCCACATGAAGGTAGGTGTTCATTTTAAATACAAACACTTAATTTAAAAAAAAAAAAAAAAAGAAACCTGTCACTTAAAACCCACCAATTTCATCCTTATTTCAGGTTTTGTACTCTTTCAGGGTTTTTTAATTCCTGTTGCCAAACTGAGATTGAAATACCTTTAAGGAGATAAATGAACAGAAATGGAATAATTCTAAGTCAGGTTTCACAATTAGCATTTTATTCCCATTTGCCCTTTAGGAAGTTGTCCATCCCAGGTCTCAAACTCCGTTCCCCTCCCAAGATCACACAGATGGTTACAGCAAAGCTGTAAAGAGGCACATCTGAATGCGTATTTATCCACTTGGCAAGATCCTGCTGCAGCTGTAAGAGGATGCAAATCTGCATTGCAAGGAAGCACCCACGGTATCAATAATGCATCTTAGGCCAGTGCCAGGCTCAGATGACATCAAGGGACACGGCCAAGCTGGGCTCTGGCAGCTCTTTAATTTACACCTCTGGAAACAAACACTCATTTGGGTACCCAAAACAAGTGCGTATCTACACCTACATCAAAACTCACTTTCATTTGTTTGTTTTTGGAAGGAGATGCTGATAACACATGGTAACTCCGCCAGATGCCATGGTGAAAGAACATTGTGTGGGTGAGTATTTGATACAAACACCAGAAAATAAAACCAAACGGAGGGCTTCATTTCATCCTAGGAACAGCTTTAATGACTACAGGTGACACTGCCAGTCAGTGACAGCTACTTTGTTCTGGGTATGTCTTTGTTCCAGCAGCTGGAACAGTTTTCATGTATAACAAAAGAAATGTACTTAATAGGCAACACCTGAAAACCCTTCCAGAGAATAAACCATAGCAATAGAAAATGCAAGTTTAGAAAGCGCTTCCTGGGGGGGAAAAAAAAAAAACACAACATAGGTAGCACTGGAATCTTCTCTTTATCTCAGGTCAATTGACTTGTCACGGTTGGAAGGAGATTTGAAAAGGAAATTGCAAGTTCTTAGCAAGTATGATTGGAGGAACAGAGTTAATAGCCAGCAATCAGTATAGGTTGGGTAGGCCACTTAAAAATTTAAATGTATGCATATGCCACAACTGCAGAATGCCTGAGCTTTGTCCTGTTTGTAAAAAATAAATGGAATAACAGGCAATTTCAATCTCAAACAAAAATGGTAATTTTATACTTAGGTTGCTAGGGTCTAAGAGTACTTCCATTAAGCATTCCCCTCATTTCAGTATGTGATTGAGGCATATAAATTGTATGTGCCTCTGATCTTGCTTTACAGTGGTAATCTTTACAGTACCAATAGGCAGGTATGTGCTTTCAGATGATGCAGTTTCTCTCTGGTGAAGAGATGTTTCTCGTATCACCACGTTGGCAGCAAATAAATAATTTTTGAACTCCATTCTTCACTTCCATTTCTTCAAGACATTTAGACTCACCAGCTTATTGTTTCACATGGTAAAAACTAAAAAAAAAAGGATAGCTTTCTGATTTGAGAAGCTGCTTTATCCACACTCTTGAATAGTTGTGCAGTGTGTGCAGCAAGCCACAGATACAAGTGAGTATGACAGCACCTCTAATGAGAAAACAGATTTATTTGAGATGGCAGGATAAGCCATTATCTCTCTAAAGAAATGTGTCTATATCCCCAAACCCTTTTCATCCTTTTTTACAGAAGGCACAACTTTTCTGCGCGTATAATTTTCAACAGAATTCCAGAAGATATCCCTGACACTACCTGTAGTTTCTCTTTCCAACCAAAGAAGGCAGATATTACAGGCTGAAGAAATTGGTAGGTGGATGAAAGGTAAGAAAATTATAGGACAGAGATGAGTATAGTGAATTTCATTTCCACAAGCTTCTAATTCTTCTGAGGAAGAGAAGAACATAGGTTTTGCATAGGCCTCTTTAGCAAACAAATGTATACCTTGCAATGAAGTACTGTGAGGTAAGAGGTTATATTCCAAGCTAAATGTAAACTAGCCCTTGCCTGTGAGGCAAGGAAAGGACATATCCTAGAAAGACAGCACAGACAGATGCCCACAGGCTCAAGAGACAAGTAATCTTAGATTAGTTCATTTTTGTGTTGTTTGGAAAAACTTTTTGTACTTACTGTAATTCTCTCATCTTTGTCATCGAGAGGGGTCCCATCTTTCTTCCATGATATCGTGGGTTCTGGGTGACCTCTTGGGGGCTGGCATTCCATCACTGCAGGCTCCCCCACAGCCACCATGACATCTGATGGATTCTGTCTGAAGTCATCCCGTAGAACTGAAAGAATAAAGGCAATGAAGCAAAAAAATTACTCAACAACATACTAATAGCACAGCAACGTGTTTTGTATCGGCCTTTAATGGTGCCTGTTGTCATTGTACTTTATATTAAAGAACAGATCAGGTAATCAGTATCATCTGTTGATGGTGTCTAGCACTTAGCAGTAACACAGACAACCCAAGTGCAACTCTTATTTAACTTCCAAGAAGCCAAGTGACAGAGAAACTGAATTTAGGGCAAAAATTAATAAACTAAATAAACTTCCCAGTTCTCTGATTACATTAAAAATCACTAAACATCTGCCCAGCCTTAGCCAAAGCCATCTTTGCAATTTGGCTTGTGGTTTTTTAAAGAAAAAATACTAAATTCTTTCCTGACCTCTGGTAGTCATCACTTAGCCTAAGCCAGGACCACATCCCTTATTTAGAAGTCAATTTTACTACCTTTACACAGAAAGAAACATTTTTATTGCAGCTTCATTACTACAATTTATTCTTTCTCATCATTTGGCCAAGCCCAGGCCTAGGAAACTCTGGTTTCCTCCAGTCATCCACTGTGAATTTTATCAATAGCTGTGTGATTATTTTTCTTTCTGGGAGAGGAGAGACATCACACTGTGCTCAGCAGACCACTACACAGGGACATGGTTTAACAGAGTAATGGCATTCCTAAGATTTGCCAAGTAAGTGGCACTGGGTTTGATCTAAAAATAAATAACTCAAATGATAACAAGTATAACATTCTAGTCCTCTGCACTGCTGTTCCTCCACCCACACTGAACAAAGGATAGGGTAATGAAAAAGCACACTAGAACCAAAGGACTCTCAGGATTTTTACAGAGCTATGTCACTCCTGCTACCTGCAACAGTCTTGTGTCAACAGTAAATCATGCCAAGAAGCTACACCAAAAAAAAAAACAAACCAAAAAAAAGCCCCAAAAAATTAAAAAAACCCAAAAACCCAAGCCATGAACCCCAGATACACGGACATTCGCTACTGAATAGGGCCTGGTTGTTAATGATGCTCCAAAGGGAGGTAAGATTTATTGTCAGCTGTTAAGGAACGTGGTTGCTCCCACAGACTGGCAGGTACAATGCCACCACCAAACCATCCCTCTCTGTAAGGTCTCTCATGCTGGAAGAACCTTTTAAAATGGTCTGAGGGCAAATGGGTTGCCTGCTTTGTGACACCTGCTTTTATTATAACATCATACACAACAGGGAAAGTTCCACATGGATACAGAAGTGTAGGCAGGAATCAAAACCAATGAATAAAGAATATTTTGCCACTATTCTAAAGAAAAGACTTAAATTCTGGAAGTAACAAAGAACATTTGTGTGTCAAAAAGACTTAAATACAGTACAAATCTCATCAAACATTTGAATTTACTAATCCCCTGCCATTAGGAAGCACTCATGTTTCTAATATTTCAGTTCAATGATTGAAATTTCTGGATGCCCTGGAAACAGGATATACTGATGCTCTGAAAGAGGATAATCAAGGACAAAATGGCTATATCACTTTAACAACACAAACTAATAGAACAGAATTATAGGACCTAAAGAAGAAATAATAGTGTAATTTAGATTGGAAGGAACCCCTGGAGGTCATCAAGTCTACAATGAGATGCTCTTGAATGGCCATGTTCTCTTGGACAGACATGGTCTCTTGAACAGCCCTAGTGTAGAGTTTATTAAAAAAACAACCCCAAACCCAACACAACAAATAAAACATGTACCTATTACTTAGTGTACAAAAGCCTGAGAAAGCATGCTCCAACTAAGAACAAAGTATTTATCTCCCTAAAACGCAAGACTCATGGGTATTTTCCTTCTATGAACTTGGGAAAAATTGAAAATATTTTCAGCTATAAGATCATATTTTTTTAAAAAAAGGAATGATGTCATTTTTAGTTATTCAGAAAGGTAAGTCAAAAGACCAATCCTTTAAATTCCCTTCTGCTTTCAACAGAACTTTATGAAGTTTAAGCTGCATTCTCTTACATCTTCCTTACCATACTCCCCTATATATTGATGCATGGCAATTGGATTAACTTCTGGTTATGGAAGTGTTAAAACACCACTCACATCACTGAAAATGTTATATATCCTTGTTCCACTTATACTGAATTTGGTGTTCACAGCCAGAGACAATTTTTCGTATTCCCAAGCAACCCTCAAGCCATCCAGACTCATGGATCACCATAAATCATGCAGTGCAAATGGATAGCTGGACACTGCTTCTACTGAAGTCCAAGAATTTATGCTATTTAATACTTAAGAGGCTTAATCTGGCTTGGAGCCACTGATCCTATTATTACTTCTTTTTTTTTTTCTTTTTTTCCCCCCAGTTCTCCAAATTAAAGAATATTAAAGAAGAAGACACAGAAGTTGCCCTAAGTTACTGACCCCTCCCTCCCATATATCCAGTTCCCAGTGCCAAGAGCACATGAAAGTGCAGAAGAGTTTATTTGCTGCACCACAGTTCTATTGCAACACAAGGAAAGGGGCGTTTTGACCATGAGTAAGAAGCCTCTTATTACTGCTGAAGATTGTATCACTTGGATAAATTTAAGAGATATATAAAAAGAAGCAGCCTGAAGTTTAAAAAAAATTAAATCAAGTCATCTTAATAAAGCATAAGTGCTTTTCAAGTCTGAAAGACCTCTTAAATCTAAGAGAAGAGACTATCAGATAGCACCTCAGATGGCTTTAGCACCTTTGCAGCAACAAAGAAGTCCAGTACTTACATAATAAAACCAAATTACTTCTGTAATTTCTATACTCCTTAGTCTTATAATAGCTTTACAAGCACAGTACCTTGCCTGCAAACCAAGACCTTTCACAAATTAACCAGTTCTTAATAGAATGCCTAGGAGGACATCAAAGGTCCAGGCCACGGATACTTCAAAACAAGTATTTTTTTCCCATTTACTATGAATTATTTTGGCTCTAACATCACATAATGAAATGCTAACAAAATGTAATCCATTAGAGATTACTCCACAGATAGTCATCGTAATTATTTTTGCAGCTGTAAAGTAGATACATGCTCTGTTTTGCTTGCCTCAGGCCCTGGCAATCCTGCATGAAGTTCTAAATCTAAAATTTTCATCCCTTACTGAAAAAACCTAATTTTTTCTTTGCTGTCCTTCATAGTCAAGGCTCACTGTAAATTGAGAAAACATTTCCTTTTTAAGTTATGTTAGAAGTATACTTTGCAATCCACTACAGTAAATGCTTTCTGTCACCAAGCGGTGAAATTTCACCTCTTTCTACATATATGCAGCTGGAATGAAAAAAGATATATTAAGAGGAAATTTGCTTTTTTTCTTTTTTAAGAATCTTCATAGATATAACACTCTCCTCCCCATTTCTGACAGACCTTGGTGAAGGTTTACTAGCATTTAACCTAATATTTTCTGAAATCCAGTGGAGGATGATTGTAACCACCACTACAGCACAGCTGGGACAACTCCTTGATCTTGCTGTGTGAACACGCTGAACTCATCAGGTTCAAAAGCAACTTCTGTAGCTCCACTTAAAAGTCAACTGCTCATATAACTACTTCATATCATGTATTCTTCAATCCACTAAAGAATTTTACTTTCCCCGGAGAACCTTTCTCATGGGAAAAGGGAGCTGGCAACCACCTGAGGATAATTTTTTGATAAGCAGCATAAGGAGAGATGACACCAAAATAGTGCTTTGCAAAATGCAGCACCCAGTGTTTTTTTCTTAAGTTCTTTGTTGCCTACTGTGAAAAAGGGTAGGGAGACACTACTGGGTGAAACGGGAGGAAGATAGGCAGAATTTTTTTTGCCTATATAAACTGTAGCTAATTCAAAAAGATTATTGTTGTGGGTTATCTTTAAATGACTGTGATTTAAAAGGGATATAAACAACGCAAGATAAAATAAACCAACCAGAAAGTTCCAGTCAATACTTGAAAAGAATGAATTTGTAAGGAACACACTAATTAATTACCATCAGATGTCGTGGATATCATGCCTTAACAGGTGGTATCATTTAAGATCTGGAAATCAGAAAATTTCCTGAAAATTTTGATTGCAGGTCTGTTCTACTCCAGACACTTCATGCTAGATCAGTTCAAAGCAGTGCACCAAAACATATCCATGATCCCTAATCAACCAAGCTCTTACAGTCACGGTCACCTAGTGAACAGTGGAGGAGGGAAATTATGATGTTTGTGGTGCAAGTTTGTGAATCAGTCCAAGGCAATTTCAATCCATGTCAATTCTTATAAAAAGGCATCACTCAGACTTGCTTCCCATGAACTCTCTCGCACCATCCCAGACAAAACACACGATTTTGCAACTCTGCTCTTTAGAGTTTGGTGACCCAAAGTACGACACAATTATTTAACAGAAGACATCCCAACAAGCTCCACTCTTTCAGCATGAAGACAATTTGAGTCTTTCTTTGAATAGTAGCACGTGCCTCAAAAATGGTGGGAAAAGAAAGTGAAATAAACAGAAGAAATGCTCATCACATTTCTTTGAAAAACAACTAGACCTCAGCTAATGAGCAAGTTTCCAACAGCAAACAAAAACCTCCTGACATCAAACAATCTAAATGCAACCTTAATGGCCCACTGCCCTGCCTTTTGGCTAAGTTTGTTAAAAACCGTAATAGATTTTAAATATTTTTAATACGCACCTTTCATTCCTTTAAATATATAAAAAGTATTTCTATGTTTCCCTTTTCCTCCTCAACAAAAGAAAAGTGTTTACAAAGTAAGTTTCTTCCTAATACTGCATCTGAATAATAAAACATGATGAACAAAACACCAAAAATGAGAACTTGCTTTAAAAACCTGTAAGATTAGGAAAACAAGAATAGGATTCAGGGAATCATCTAATCCCATGAAGCTGTAATCAAAGAAAAACTAATTATTGCTTAGTCAGGATTGAGCTATTATTCAAAAGGAGAACTCTTCCTGTAATTTAGGATCAGCAATGATCCCTTTTCCCCACTACCTACTGAACTTGTAATTCAAATTTACTGAGACACACCAGACATTTTTGGCATCCAAATACAAGATGGTTGTCAGTTGGAACAGTGCTTCAAACCAGGTGCTTAATTTTAATTACAACTAACTTAAGCATCAGCCAGAATTATGGTCCCTTGTTTAAAGACTTTGCTGGCATGAAATTTATACAGATGTCAGGATATAATTTTTAATACATGCATGCCACTAACAGGAAAGTGTTAGAGCACCTAATTAAGTAAAAAAGAAACAAAAAAAGGAATGCATTATCAAATTTAAGTCAACTCATGTGTTACCATATTATATTTCAGACCTCATTAAACTGTTACCTGGTTTGACCAAAAACCGGATCATTTACAAATGAGAAATATTCTTTCTGAAGAGACTTCCCTAAAAGTCTCCATGCAGTCATAAAAAGTTAAAGGAAAAACTTATTCCCTGAAAAAATGCTTTATTTTCCCTTCTGAAGGCGTTAAAACCAGGTTAACATTGGTGTTAACTAAAATAAATGGCCATTAAAGTGGAACAGAAGGAGTAGGGCTATAAATAGTCAGAAATTACTGTTGTGATCACCTAACAAGACCCCTCAGGTAATGCAGGCAAAAATTTCCTGCAGTGGCCGAGCCCAGCAGTGCTGTATGGAATGCTCGAAAGGATGTCTCCAGTTCTACAGGGCTCCAAGAGGCTGGAAGCCAGCGTGCCTGGAGCTCCTCACTTCCATCATTTCCAGTTCTCTTACATTTCCTACCTTGCAGCACTGTGACTTCTTGCCACCTCTTGCTCAGTCAGACTGAGAGCCTTCTAGGGGCGAGCAGATGCCAATCAGTGCACTATCCGTGTCTCTGATATTCCCTCAGCCTTCTCTGAGCTTCAGAAACTACAAAGTGGCCACTGCTCTGACCACAGCACCTCTGACTGCACAGTCTGAGAATCCACATCAAACAGGTTTCCAGACAGAGGAGGCTGCTCCTTGCAGAGAGGCTGATTATAAAGCAGTGGCCACCACTTGACATCATCACAGGGGAGATCTGTTTTTAATCTTTGGCTGTACATTTATGGCAACACATTCAACATCATGTATTCACACAGTGCTGTCCTGCTCTGCTTCAAACTCTGCCCAACAGCAAACCCTGCCACCTCAAGGCCTGAAGAAACAAAAGCACTTTAAAATCAAATGGCTTTGTGCTTAGTAGTCATATATATTTGCATGAGTTAATTTAGACCTTTACCCCAGTCTACACAATTGACATCACAACATTATACATATATATTTCTATTTCAAGATCTCCTTTAGTTAAAGGAAACAACCATGAAAACCCCTCAGTGAAACAACTGTGTTTTTTCTACTTTATTACCACTGAGATCAACTAATTTAGTTTCAACAGCTGGTTCATAAATACTTCCTCCATGATGTCACTATGGATAAAACTGAAGGGTTAATGAGTGCAAGAAAAGATTTCAAAAGGACTTTCTTTTAGACAAAAAGAAAGTTTTATTATTATGCTCATATTTTATTATTATGCTCATTCTCATATTGCCAGTAATTTATTTTAAAATTTGAAATTACACCAGTTTTAAGATTTTGGTAGACATTGTAAGGGGCATCTAGAAATTTTAACAGTAATTTAAATTTGGAAGAGTTAAGAGTGCTGAAGCATAGCATTATTTAACTTGAATGACTGAAAAAGAATTAGCTAAAGAATTAATTAAAGATTGAATGGTGTATATATAGAATGCTTTCGTTGAGAAAACTTGCATTCCTACTACCCAGCAGAGTAATGCAGAATTTCCAGCAATGGGAAATTGCCTATTTCTCATCAAACACGCAGATATGCTGAAGATTTTACTGAATCTTGTAGCACATTCTGCTGTAAGAAGGTTAGCAGATTAAAGGTGTCAGAAAGCAGCATTAAGTTCATGTCACTAGCCTATGTAATTTACCTATGTAAATCTAACATTATCAGTACCACCTGGCTGTTGACACCAGCAGAGAGCACCAGCAGTCAAAGCAACAGAGAAATATGGCTTTGTTTTAGCACTGACAACCAGAACCAAGACAATGGAGTTAAATACAGGTGACAGATGTATAGAATAGCAGCAGTGAAATTACATCACTCTCCTGAAATGTTAACAAAATGTACCGTCTCCATTACTGTAACCTTTAAGTGGTTTTAAAACAGATTCTCTCTAAAGAATTATGATTGCTTTTTCTCTGCCCATCAAAAAAGGACCTGGGGATGCTGGTTGACAGCAGCTGAACAGGAGCCAGTTTGTGCTCAGGTGGCCAAGAAGGCCAAGGGCACCTGGCCTGGATCAGCAATAGAGTGACCAGCAGGACCAGGGCAGGGATTGTCCCCCTGTACCTGGCAATGGTGAGGCTACACCTCAAATCCTGTGTCCAGATTTGGGCCCCTCACTCCAAGAAGGACACTGAGGAGCTGAAGCGTGTCCAGATTTGGAAACAGAGCTGGGGAAGGGTCTGGAGCACAAGTCTGGTGAGGAGCAGCTGTGGGAGCTCGGCGGGGCTCAGCCTGGTGAAAAGGAGGCTCAGGGGGACTTTATGGCTCTCCACAACTCCCTGACAGGAGGGTGCAGCCAGGTGGGAGTTGGCTTCTGCTCCCAGGTAACAAGGGACAGGACACCAGGAAATGGCCTCAAATTGCACCAGGAGATGTTTAGGTTGGGTATTAGGATAAAGATTCTACCCTGAAATGATGGTCAGGCATTGGAATACGCTGCTCAGGGCAGCGGTGGAGTCACTAAGCCTGAAGGGATTTAAAAGACGAGCACATGTGGCACCTGGGACATGGTTCAGTGGTGAACTTGTCAGTGCCGAGTTAACAGTTGGATTCAAATGATCTTAAATGTCTTTTCCAACCTAAACCGTTTGATGATTCAATACAGCATCATCATACATCATATCTACTGCAGGTCAATAATTACCATCTCTGGTTAATAATTACCATCTCCCTAAGACACTCCGCAATACATGTCAGCAAATAAAAGACCAGCCTGCTTCTAATCCATTAAAGTAGAAGGAAATCAAGGAGTGCTGCACCAACTGGATCACATATTTAAAAGGTACCGATGGCAAATCCAAGTCATATGCTTGAATCAAGCAATATGTTACACTGCAAAAGCAATTAAATATTTAGGCATTTGGCAATAAACTTATGACTGCATAGAAAGACCTTAAAATAAATATATTTATTGTCATTCGTTAGTGTCATTAAGAAACTCACAACAGTTAATAGAAAGAAAGACGTGCTTAAGAAGCAGGATCAAAAAAAGAAAAAAAGACTTCTGTAAAAACCATTGGCTGAAAGTTACTGAAAACCATTACAAAAATTTATGGAAACCACTCAGAGTGCCTGAATTTATTTCACTCATTTAAGATTTGGGCTTTAAATACTGCCTGGAATCTTACCGGGCAACACAGCTGTCAGCCTATAACAGTATTTCCATGTGTGGAAAGGAAATTGTAAATGGATTGGATGATGAATTGAGAATCAATTAAATGGCCAAATCTGATAAGTCATATAAAGAGTAATTTTAACTCCTGTGAGAAAGGGTAACTGACAGGCCTCAGAGAGCATGCTGCAGCACTGGGAAACCTAATTAAATCCTGAAGGATCTGTGATGCCTCAGGCACACTGCTCTGAGAGTATCCCTTAGGTTGATTGAAAATTGAAAATAGATAAGGAGAAGGGACCTAATTATTAATTTGACTGACTGTGTAGGAAAAACAATCCCTCTCAATGTATTCCACATATTATGCTCCAGGACAAGGCATTTACTACCTGTAACTAAGAATTTACCTCCTGGAAGAATAGATTCATTTCTACAGACTGAAGAGATTATTTCTCTTCACTTCTCCTAAATATTAAATATTTTCAGGCATTTTCTGGTAGTAGAAGTAGCAGTAGTAGTAGTAGTACATTTTGTTTTGGGGTTATTTGACTCATGCTGGATTACAGACAATATTTTCAGCATGACTAGCAGAGCATATTTCCAAATTTATGGACACAAACCAAGGGGTTTTAGACACAGCTCAGCTGAGAACTGTCCTTCAGACATCACAAATTTGTTTTCATAGGGAAAAGAAGGGTGTGCATCTTTAAATCCAAGGATTTGGCTGCAGTCTGTAAATGAAGATGTTTCTCTGTACACTCCAAACTAAGATTCTAATGTTTAGTTTGCAAGGAACTGTTGGCTGCACTGGACTTTCCTCAGATTATAATGGAGAAAAAGAACCAGATTATGAGGCTGCAGCAAGATCCTGTCTTGGCCATCCAAATTACAGCACAAAGAAATAACTGAAATAAAAAAAAAAGAGATATAAGGACTAAACAAGGAAAGAGAAAAGGTGAGGAGACTCTTCACCAAAACTCCAATGTTTTCCTTAATTATCCACAAAAATTACTTCACGAGCAGAATAGAATTCTCTTTTATGAAAGAGTGCAAGAACCAACCCAGAAATGCCTCTGTCATCTAACTCGGGATTCCAAGGAAAACATAAAGGAATACAGGTAGGAAGGACAGAAGCAAACATTTAGCCACTTTTCAATGAAAGGTTTAAAGCCAGGATGGCAAATGAAGCTAGACTGCAATTGATTTAAAAGGTGTTGCTCTCAAACAGCAAGCTACGCTGGCTTGTGTTGTGAAAAACTTACCCTCTTCCCACAGTTCCTAAAATGGAAAATCCCTCAATAGGCCAAAGCTAAAGGAACCTCATTTGTTGTAACCTGTGCTGTTAAAACAGGAGAAGCAACTACTCCAAAATATCACCAATGGAAGTGGCAGCACTGTTCCTGTAGTGCAGGAGAGACTTACACGTTGACCATACTTGTATGTTTGCTTCTAATCATCCTTTCACTCTGAAGGAGTCAAAAACTTATCAGAGGGGGCAATTTCAAAGAAATAAAGGTTCCCATGCCCTTGATAACAATGTTTCTGCAGTACTTCTAAATCTGCATATGCCCTGTGTTAGTGTCCTGCTAAAGGTGCTGCCTCCACACAACAATTTTAGCCCTGTTCTTCTGCTTAGCATACAAATTCGAGGGTGTTATCACTGTGCCACTACCATCAACATTTTTTGAAAGGACTCTTATTTCCATGAAAAAAATCCCCATTATGCTCTTAGAGTGGTTGAAAATGAAATGACATTTTAATATCAGAGAATATACAGTATCATTATCACACTCAAACAGCTAAGTCGCTTCTTTAATATTCCGGAAAATTATATTCGCCCATTAAACAGGAGGTCAAGCCTGAAGCATCAGTCAGAAGGGGCAAGATGCAGGCACTCCACATGGCTGAGTGGCTCATTCCAAATAACAGCAGAGCTAAGAACAGCATTTGTTGGCATCATGCGCTACAGCAAGGCCACACAGCTCAGAAATGTTGCTGAACTGTTACATACACTTTTATTCTCTTCTATTGTTCTGTTATTGCATACAAGTTGATTGTCTTGGTAGAAGCTACAGCCCACAGAGCTCCAGTCTTTTTTCAGCTCTCCAGACTGCTGTACAGCAGGACACACCGCAGTAAGACAGTAGATGCTTCATCAAATTACACCCTGCATTCCCCAATGCGTGAATGTATCATCCTAATGGTAATGCTGTCTTGTTTTTTACATCCTAAACCATTCAAGATGTAAATTGACAAGAGACTGCCACGGTAGAAATGGATAAACCATTTCAAAATTATATTTATGCCAAATATCATATACTTTCCCGATTACTTTTGCTGGTTTTAGCGGGGAATCACCTCAGGGGAAAATAGCAGACAGCCTTACACAGAGGTCATAGAGAAATATAGTCTTCATCTAATTCAATTAACTGCTTTCAGTTAGATCCCAAATGGTACAGGCAAACATTTGCTCTATTTCAGGCATATTCTAGAAATGAATCATTCTGCTTTCCCACTACACAAAAGCACAGCAAAATATCACACACTCAATTATTTTATTGTTCAGAATTTGAAAAAATCTCAAGACAGACATCTTTATGATTTACAATGACATATCATAATTTAGGAAACCATCTGAAGGCTTCCAATATTGTAAAATTCTAAAAAGAGCATTGCAAGAAGTAGCAAAGTTAATAGCTACAACAATGAGAAATGGTTTTGTAAGCAAACAGACACACCAAATTCACCAAGTTGGAACTCTGAACTGTAGCTCTTGGAGATTTATACGCTATCATAAATGGCAAAAGACAGTAAAATCATACAGAAAAGTACTTCTGCATTTGGACACTCATGCTGGCTTCAGTCCCTGGGAGATACTCAAAGGCAAATTGCCAGTTGATCAATATGTTCGTATTTAATGTGCAGTGAGTGCTACTGAGGAAAAATCAGAGAAACATTGCCTGTTAGCAGAGTCTGCTGCACTGCTGGCAGGAAGGAGTGCACAAAGTTGTGGTTCACCCCACATGTGGTAAGGCAGCAGCCAGAAGTCTGATTCAGAAGGAACAAAAGGAAACAGAGGGAGATGCTCAGTGTGAGCATAAAGCCAGGCAGATTTCATTACTGAAGATTTTAATTTTGATTAAATGCTTCCTTTTATTTCGGGTAACATTCATTGTTTTCTACCCTGTGTTTTCATTAATACTTTAATACACAGGGAACATTAAGTTGCATAACTTCAGTGCTGCAGCTAAAGATAGCATCATTAATAACAGCCACAAAGGAGATGCTGGCATCCACCACTGTCCAACTTTAGGATGCTCTGAGGCACCGTGGGCCGGCAGGGGCTTTGTGGCATGCAGGACAATGCATCTGCACTCACCTCCAAAACAAAAGGAGAGTGGATCACTGCAAGGTGAGCTCAGACTGTGAAAGGCAAAAAGTATCTAGGTGGCAAGTACACTTGGAGGAAATGCTGCATTCGCCTTTGTTTCACAGCCTGGAAGAATCTGCAGCACAAGGCAACTCCTCAAAAACTTCCCAGGAAACCATGGTGGTAACATGTAATTTTAGCAATTTGACAGTTGTCTTTTTCCCCCCTTGTTTTTGGTGTTTCTACCTACAAATGATGAAACTTGAGTCTGGACAAAACTCAACAGAGCACACTTCTTGATTCCATACGAGCATGGGTACCCTTAGCAAAGAACCTACACTCAATTTCCCTTCCTGCTACAAACCTGAACTGGGGAGTGCATGGTGCCCTCCACAGAGACCTACCAACCCTGTCCATTCAATTCCTACACATGTTGAGCAGTCCCTCCAGGGTAATTTCCTAGATTTCCATTCAGAATTGTTACAGAGAGAAAAAAACAAATGTGGTATTGCGCGAGACCAGGATCCTTTCATTTCTCCATGATCTCTGAATAAAATTTCACGTCAGTTCAATGGCCTGCTTCTTTTCTGTATGTTTAAGCACAAAAAGTAAGCTTGAAAACATTATGAGACTTGATCTAGGCTATCAGTACATGCATAAAAATGAATGCCATATATTTTCAGGACAGTGTTAAAAAGTAAATTAATTTATATTAATTTTGGCAAATAGGATACTTAGAGGCCACTGAACTTGCAAGATAAAGCTACTGGTATCTTCTGATAGTTCACTCAGAGTTAAGTGGGAGGGAAAAAGCAACCCCCAAAAAGTACCTGGATTGCCAAAATCCTTACACTTGTTTTTCTGATATACCATGTGATAACATGTTTTTGTTGTTACAGGACTTCCCAGTAAATGAAAACTCCAGTAGGTGATGGATGAAACTAGGCTAGAAGAGGAACACCAGGTTCCAAAAGACCCAACTGGAGTCTTCCTGAAACATGCACAGTGTGGATATTGCTTCTCAGAAAAATCGTTTCCCCTTTATAAATACACCTTGATTAAGTTGCACTACTCTGAAACTCCTTTCTGCACATAGCGAACATTCAGGAGAACTAACAACACCTGATATCACAAAAATTCCTTATTAATATCCACTGTAACAATCTCAGAAAAGTCAGGTAAGTTTTAATACATTACAGCGTATTTACTGCTCAGACTTTGGGTAGTAATTACAAAACCACCAGGAGCAAGAGGGATAAACAGGCAAAACAAGCCTTATCTTGTCAGGAAACAAGAAAACACAAACCAGCAAATAAGGATCTTCAAAGTCACCATATTCATTTATACATGAGAATCTAAAGCAAAAAGAAAGTGCTTTGCTGCTGTTTGCGTGCTTGAATGCAATTGATTGGCATCTTTCAGTGGGTTACCAAGACAAGTCACTACTCAGATGTGGATTTTTTGCTGGGGAAGAAGTAGATCTGTTGTGTCCTTATTAGAGCCACAGAAATAATATTATATACCCACAAAGCCGTTGAATTGATGTACCTGGTCTAAAATGGAAACTCTTAACAGTAAGCAGGGAAAATAAAGAGAGATATAAAGGAGTTACAAAAGAGTTTATAAAAGTCATGAAGATACCAGCTATCATAAGTAAGAAGTGTCACTAGCATTTATTCCCATTATTGTGTCAAGCTTCTGTTATCACTATGTCTGTACACATAATGCCTGGGTAGCCTTTGCTATTCTAACTTGTAAAAGTGTATGACAGACAAAACTATCTAATCTCTCAGAGGAGAACAATTTAAAGAGGAAAGGGGTAACTCTATACATATTCATCTAAAAAAACCCAGTAACAAATACCTCACTAAACTCTGCAGAGGTTCATGGAAACAATTGCATTCAA